>MUZJ01014381.1:0-36581 GCA_003012975.1 Juglanconis juglandina | reverse complement strand
GAGCTATAAAGGAAATCCTATCTAAGGGCTAATCACCCTGCCTTATATACCCGTTCCTTTATACGCCTTTAGTACTGGATCGTTTGCCTAGATCCCTAGGCGATATAGGCGGTTCCGCCTATACTACCTATATTCTGTTTCCATATAGGCGCAACCCTTGTTCTAGTTGCTTACCTAATTTATTGCTGATATAAGAGAGTCCTGTCCCCGCTTATTGTATTGGACAACAGCTCTTTCGGCGGCTCAGCTGCATGCTGGCCTGTTCCTAGACCCGCCAACGTGCTTGGGTCATAACACGCCGCCGGCGCTAGTTTTAAGGTATTTTTTTATACTACTTATAATTACTTTAGTGCTATTTTTCGTCTAATATAAGGTATATTTATTCTTAGTATTATAAAGGTAGTAAAATTAATACTTAACCTTATAGTTAAGATAGCTATTCGGCAGCTTTTTAACCTCTAGCAATTGCTAACCGAAATACTAGATATCGGATTTCTTATTACGTAGAGTCGCATTAGGCCTTATCTAACGGCTAAGGATAAATAGGTTTATTTTGCTAGTAATATAGAGCCTAGGGAGGTCTTTAAGCGTTATAATAGATTGCTAAGCAACTAGTTTAGCATCTTCGATCTATTACGAAATATAAGGAAGAGAATACTTGCTGCTGCCGGCTTACGCCTAGGCTATAATATCAAACGCGCTTGCCATACTAATAAGTCTAATAAAAAGAGTAAAAGCGAAATAAGGGATAGAAAAAAACTAATAGATAAAGCACCTAGAACCGCAGACTAATAATAATAATAGCCTTTACTAATAGGCCAGATTAATAGTAATACCGACTATATATAGCAATCCCCTTTAGGCTATATAGCTATTAAAGCAAGTCCTATATATATAATACGAGTTGGTATAAAGGGCTAAGGTAGTATCGACTAGGCTAAAATACTAAAAAAGGTAGGAAATACCCGGCCTAAAGGCCTTGGCCAGCCTAAAACTGACTCCTATATAGGCAAAAACCGGACCTGCCAGGTATGCAAAGCAAGCAAACCGTTTGCATACGATTTGCCTAAAAAGCCGTTTGATTTGGTTTATTGCTTTGCATCAAAAAAGGATTGTCATTTGCAAAGCGTATTAGGTGAGTTGGTTTGTATGGACCGCTGGCTGTAGGCCCCTTGCGTCCCTCTACATAGCTTGACTCTGTCGGAGCGCCTAAGGCAAGATGGAAAAGGTTGTATCGCTTGGCCTAGCAGGACTCTCGAGCCTCGCGCTCCTTGAACCCGACCTGGACCATTTGCACCATCGCACGTGGCCTTCTGTCCTTCGTGATTCCAAGCTCCAACAAAGATTACCACCAGTTTCCACACTCGCCTCCACCGACGAGCTCAAGATGCTGGCCGCCTACTCGCATTGGTGGCCCCTGAAGGCAGGTCAGCTCGTTCTGTAGCTTCTGACCCGAGTCACGATCATGCAGTTGTTGCTAAACAGAAGCTAAGATGTGTACTTGATCTTTGTCGTGCCTTTGCTTGGATAACGGTCTAAAAACCGCCGTGGTTGCTGAGCAGTCCAATCGTCGTCTAGACCGTCCAAAAAGTCAACCAAGGAATTCAGTTTCTTAGTATTGCATTGGTCTCCCAGGTTTGCCCAAAGCTCTTTTTCTTCATGGTCGATACCGGAGATGTATTTCAACTTGATTCCAAGTCGGTGTGCAGGGTCTCCCTCCTCGAGATTGGTGACACACTTATTCTTGTGGTCAGTGGCCTCGGGGGCGAGTTCGCATTGGACTGATACTGTTTTGAAGTCGGCCTTCGCAGGCACGAGGAACTGCACACCACGAACGCACACCCGTCCCATGGCAGTTCCATTCTTCATCGGCCTGCATTCAAAGATACCGCCCCGTCGGAGCTTCCTCTGAAGCTCGCCATTTCTCCACTGAGACCCGCCTGCGACCCTAGCAGGCCTGCTTGATAGTTTAGAGAGTGGATATCCGGATGGTGGTTGAGCTTCGCTGCCGTCTGTAGCTTGTGTCCGGATGGCCTCCATTTCGTGATGGTACTGAGAGAGCCAATAGGCCCCTTGTGGTGACGCAAGCAATCTTTCAACCGGTTTTCGAGACACGACGTCGTTACCAATCTGGAGATGGATCTCTTCGGGAGAGAAATGAATTGACGGTATGCCCAGCTTCATCAGACCTTGTGCTTCTTCACGATCCATGCGAAAGCGCAAAACATTCTCGGAGCGGCCAACGAGCTTGGTCGTCCCACATGCCTGGACAACAACTCTCGTCCCGGGGAAAGTGTCAGCGCTGTATTCCCCAGTCGCATCGATTTTGGTATTGAAGCATGAAGAAGCGTTCTCGTCATTGTCCTCTACCAGTCGATTATCCATCGGTTCGGGAATATCGACTTCACAGATGATTTCGCTGATCCTTGCAAGAGAGCTGAGGGCCTGCTCTTCCTGGTCGCTGATACGGTTGTCGCAGTCAATGACTTCGTCAGAAATTACCTGGCCAACGAACACTATAGGTATCTCGGGGAGGTCACGTTCATGGCTGCTGGGCTTCTCCCTAGAGGCGGAAGCTTGAGTGGCCGCGGGACGCGCCCGGGCTCTCTGCAGTCGACTTGTGCCGTCCAGGCCCGCCCCGACTGCAGTGCTTTCGAGTTAGGGATCCAGAAGAAGACGTGCAGTTCTTGTCTTGAATGAATTCTTGGGCCCTTGGCTACGACGAGCAATGATTGCCGTACTAATCTTCCTGCCAATTTCTTGTACTGCTGACGCAGCAATGGACTGCCCTCTCGACAGAATAGAGGCTGGATCCTGCTTCAAGTATCTTCCAATCCACCCCAGGAAGGCGGGATCGTGCTCAGTCAGTTGCAGAAGTCTTCGTTCTTCGCGCTCCCTCTTTGTGTAAGCGTACATTTCCGCTAAAGGGGCCTTTCTGGCAGATCGTGGTCGGCTCAAAGAATATTCCTGAGTAAAGCGATCCGGGTTAGATGGTTTGCCTGTAAGCCACAGCAAGAGATTCAAGCCTGTATCGTAGGATGCCGATAGGAGGAGTAATCGTGATTTCCAAGCGTTTGTATTCGTGTCCGAGTGATGATCTGAGATTGTCTCGCGCGCAACTGGAGGTAGTAATAAGGAATGGCAAAGGCAAGATCTCCAGCACTTCACAAGACATCTTGTGATGGGCAGTTCTGAGACTCTGGGTCCAGTGCAACGTAGGGCAGACTGCCCTTCCACGTTATGTCTCTTCTGCCCGCCAATGCCAGTCGAAGCCAAAGTCAGTTTGTTCGTTCAGGCCTTTTTGCTTGAGAAGTTGTATCGTTGAGCTCTGAGAATTCCAGAACGCTCCAATTGCGTCTTCCTCGCTTTGAAGATGAAGAACAATGCCCAGACCCGCATCTACTGGTCCTCCCGGCCCAGCAAGTCTGTCCCTGTTTTGACCAGAAACCTGCACCTCGCTCTCATACAAGCTTTCGAGTCGTGCGGCGAGATGCTGCTCAAGCTGTTGTTTGGACTCGTTTCGAGATCCTTCTGGATCCTTTAGGAACACAAGTAAGGAAGAGAACTCGCCTGCTGACAATGTTTTGGCAGCTTCTCGAGCAAACTGGAAGGCGATCTCAGGTGCGGGTGCTGCATTGTTGGCGCTTGTTAAGCCAGACATTGCGCGCAAATGCGTTCCTCTCGGGCGACTTTGGGGATCTAGGTTGTCATATCGCTCGTGACATCTATTTAGCTCTCGGATGCAATCCTCGGCGTTGTTGGTAGCCTCCATGGTCCAATCTCTATCCATGTATGCCGCAGAAGTCGGTGTTTTCGCAAGCTATCCAGCACCTGATACTGTGGGTGGCGAGGCAACAGCTCTACCCAGTTGGTGAACAATGGCAAGCTTCTGCAGCGGCGCGCTCTCTCTTTTCTCGTACGTCAATAGCGTTTCTCTTGTGGTAACAATCTGCCGGTTCCTATACGTAGGATCGTTGAGAAACGTACGTGTCCAGCATTGCTTCTTCGATCACCCGGGTCTTCGGTGCTGTTTCCACAGTATCGCCTTAGCTCCTACCCAGGCAATCAGTTCCCGGCTGCTCTCCAGGACGCTTTCATGGCATATGCGCACCTTGTAGTCAATCTGCAAATCCCACCCTCGGACATTGTCTTGTCTGGAGATTCAGCTGGCGGCAACCTGGCAATCAACCTGCTACGATACATCTCCAAGCACAAGGACGTCCTGCCGGAACCGGCTGGGGTTCTTCTCTGGAGCCCCTGGGTTGATCTCAGCGTCTCGGCCGAGACGCTTGCCAGCCGGTCGAACTACAATGCCGACTTCATCCCCGCGAGCCTAGTAAACCGGGTGGAACGTGTGTTTCTCCCTCCGGCGACAACTCAACACCCAGACCCGCGAGACAACCCTTACATCTCGCCTCTGAAGGAAGTACTGCCCACTTCGGTTCCCATATTTGTTCAGTGGGGAACAGCTGAGCTTATCAAGGATGAGATCATTGAGTTTGTTCAAAGGCAGAAGGAGGCATTCAAATTAAAGACAGCAGAAAAATACGCTCAGCTCAGGCTTTTTGGGGGTGCTTTAGTTGTCTTGCAACTTATTCAGCAATGTGAATATGATATCCTCCATCAACAGACAGTGCAACACCGGTGATCCATCGAGACTCCTTCCCCGACAACCAAGTAGCAGCATTTGCAACCTCATCAGCCCCATTGGATGAGGTGCCACCTCCCCAAGGTACAGCAGCTTTCGTCCATTCTGCAAATACTGATGTATCAAAGAAGGCTTCAGTTAGTGGTGTGCGAATAACTGTAAACTTTGTGAACCAGAAATCAAACAGAGAGTTGAGCATTCAAGGAATTGGACAGGTTTTTCCGACAAGGAGGAACCAAGAGATGTTCAAAATACCTACACCCTGGGCAAATCGCATGGCACTGAACTCTCTGGCCATCATATTCCAGTGCAGTAGCTTTGGTCAAGCTAAGGAGTGCAGCCTTGGACACAACATATGGCTCTGATCATTCAGATTAGTCAATAGTGGAAACATGGAAATTCAAATAGTGTCTTCATCAAGGGAATGAACTCCAGCTTGTTAGCCAACTTGCCGTGCAAGGCCAGCCATACAACAAATAAGGTGCAGGGATGCTTGCCTGAGTTCTTGAGCTCTCGTAAACCCCCAGCACTGGAAATGTTGATGATGCAGCCCCTCTTTTTAGACTGGGAGGCATCATGAGGCTCATGAATCTGTTTCAGAAATTGCTGAATAGCATGCTTGGAGCACAGCAAGGGTCCACGAAGATTCACATCCCTATCAACATATCAAAGATATGTTTTAGTGAAAACTCGAACATGGTACAGAACTCAGCAGCAAAAAAGATGTAGTGAGGTTAACTCACAATGTCTGGCCCCACACCTGATCTGATGTCAAATGTAAAGGGGGAAAAGCTGGACCAACACCGGTATTGTTGACAAGGCTGTAATATCACATTTAATTAGAAGTAGTCTCTATCAGAAGTAAAGACTGGTATCATGCTGGAAAAAGATACTCACACATCCAATCTTCCAGCATGAGACACGACTATGGCAATCATGGCAATGACCTCGTCCTCATTGGTCACATCAGCTCTGCAGAAGCTAGCCCTGCCTGGGCCCAGTTGCTCAATTTAGAATCTAATGTGTTGGGCGTGAAGAAAGTAAGTCTTCATCCTCTGGTTCAGTGGAAGTAGACGCTGCAGGCTGTACAGGAGTCCCAGGATGCAAGTCCACACAAAGAACGTAGACAGCACTATAGTGAGCAAATGAGAGTGCAATAGTTCGGCCAAGTCCGGAAGAGCTGCCTGTCACAATGCATGATTTGCCAGATAAGTCTCCAGCCATGTTGCTACAGTGGGAAGCAGAGTGGTACCTAGGAGTGTGTAAAAAATACACTTGATTTAGGTACATACTACCTAGGTAAGTAGTAAGCTTTTATAAGGCAACTCCGGCTACAGCTCCATTAGGCTTCAATGTACTCTCCCGGTCTCGGGTTCAACTGGGGGCGGAGGCCACTCCAGTCTCACGTCAGATAGTACATAGGTACTCAGGCCCCGATCTTATGTGCATTCAATGGTTCAATGTACGTAGGCGCAAGGCTGGCCCATCTCGGCAGCCCCAGGCCGAATCAACTGAATGATTTATAGTACCTGCCAAAGCATCTGGGTCAGATTCGCCAAAGCCTGTACAAATCCACTTCCCGTCCTGCAAGTCTGACGATCTTTCTATATACTGGCCCCGGGATTGAGAAAAGTGGAAATGCAAGTGATTAAGCAAATTTGAATTTACTCAGACGCTTCAGTATAAGCTAGCAGGTTATAAAAGGAAACATTCCCCAACTCTCTTTGCTTATAGCACATACTTTTAGCGCTACGCATTATAAGGCAAGAGTTAAGCTCTCTCTGCTAAGAGAATATATATTAACGGAGGCTAGCCTCTTTAATCTATCCGGAACTAATATAAAGTATTAAATAAACGAGTTCCTATATTGAAATTATTAATTTAAATAATTAATTATATTATTAGATATATATAGAGGTTTATTTAGAATAAAGAGGCAAAGCTTCTTCTATTTTATAATAAGGTAGATATAGTATTAAATTCGCTATATAAATACGCTCTTTATATAGAACTTAGCAGATTTTTCCTTTACTAAGCAGGAGAACCTCTTTATATAGTAAAATGCCTATATTAGACGAAGTACTAGATCCTTTCCGGTTAGATAATAGATTAAATCTCTTTTACTACTCTGCTTTCAGCGACTAAAGTCCTCTTTAAGAGGTATAATAACATATTTATTTTCCTTTGCCGTCTATTTATCGCTTATATTCCTTATAATTAGTTAAGCTAACGAAATTTTACTTAGTAAGTAAAGATATAAACTATATAAGCAGCTTTTTAAGACTTAATATCTCTAGCTAAGTATTTATATCGTTATTAATATTCTATTATACTTTACTTATGATAATCTATAGCTCCAGCTATATTGTTTTATTTGCCTTATCATTTTATATTAGGTATACTATTTTACCTATATTCAAGTTTCTTATCTAGTCTATTTAGCTTTGCCTTAATAAATAAACTTAATAGTTTCTCTATACATAATAATACGATCTCCTACCTTAGCAATTTTATTCTATACTTATTTCTATAAAAAGCATTTTCGATTTTGCTTAGCTTATATATCTCTTTAGCCTTAACTCGACTTAGAATTTTGTTGTAAATCTAGATTAAAGTAAGAAGGTAATGTTTTACTTTATCGTTATTATAAAGCCTGCTTATTAATATACTTAAATTCTGCAAACTCTGCAGAATTTCTGTATATTTAGTTTCCGGAAGCTTTGCAACTGCTTTAAAGAGGTCTTCCTTATACTTAAGAGGGAAGAGGATAGGTATATTAGGTTATCTAGTCTTATTAGGTTATTATATATAGCTAAGTTATTAGTCTTAATATAAGCTTACTATAGCTATTATTAATAATAGCTATAAGGACTTAGAGAGCATAGACATAAGTTAAAAGACTTAGAGACCTAAGACTCTTTAAGTACTATTTTATAAAGGATTTAGATAAGAATATATGCGAAGCTTTCGCTAATTAACTTATTTTAATTATTATACTATATATTAGCGCTAACTCTAGTCTAAGATTTAACTATTATTTTGCTCTCTCACTATAAATAGCACTATATAATCTTAGGTAGTAGGCTTTTAAGCACTCTTTATTATATAAAGGAAACTGTTATAGCTTTTATAGCTATATTAATAGCTTGAAAAATAATAACTACTTATCTATTATATACTTTAATAGTATATATAATAAGCCGAATATGCTTAAGACGAGCTGCTAATATTTAATAGTGCCTTATAAAACCGCTCCTGCTTGTCAGAAGTAACGTCGAGTGCGGATATTGACGATTAGAAGACGGTTACGTCAAGTAAATAAAGTCGAGCTGACGGGCGAGACCCACTCCAGCGCAGCTATCGGGTGGCGGGCCGAGCCTAGGATTGAACGGCCGCCAGGGACGCTAGCTTGGCGCGTCAGAGCCTCCACAAATCTAATTTACGCGTCCTCCTAACGACAAGAGTTCGCGATCAATCTCCAACGTCCAACCTCCTCTCTTGCTCACATCTCACAACATTCTCCAATTTCGCACGCCCATTCGACCTGCTTGAGCCCAAAACTACAGCACCCCATTGCTTTCGAAGTTGTTGTGACCACCAAAAATGGTGACTTGTCCAATATGCGACCGACCTGTCAAATCCTCCGAGATCAACGGCCATATTGACTCGCAGTGCAAGACCTTCCTTCTCGACAATGATGCCGGTACAAATAGCCAGAAATCCACCCCGACAACGACACAGTCGCAGATTGTGCCTCCTCCTTCGACATCGACCAAGCGGTCCGCTGCGGACTTCTTCGCCACACCGGCTGCCAAACGACAAGCCACGACGTCCAAAGTCCTGGCTCCGCTCGTAAACGGTTCGACAAGTGCCCCGGCCGCCAATTCTGCCCCCAACTCGATTTCGAGGACAGTCGGAATGAAGAGATCGTATGATGAAGGACCGGGCTCCAGCTCTCCGACTCAGACAGATGACCCGACGGGGGACACACCCATGAAAGACGCGCTGCCGCTACCCGCGCCCCCGATCAAGAAGCACAAGACAAACCGCGCCGCGCCGCTAGCGGAGCGTATGCGCCCTACCATACTGGACGATGTTTTTGGTCAGGATCTAGTTGGACCCAATGGCGTGTTACGAGCCCTGATCGAGTCGGGGTCCTTGCCCTCAATCATTTTATGGGGAGGTTCCGGCACAGGGAAGACGACGATTGCGCGGTGCATCGCCAAGATGGTCGGCAGCCGTTTTGTCGAGATCAATGCGACAAGCTGTGGAACGGCCGAGTGCAAGAAGTTGTTTCAGGATGCCGCCAACGAGCTGTCGCTGACGGGCCGGAGGACCATAATATTCTGCGACGAGATACATCGGTTCAGCAAGTCCCAGCAAGATGTTTTCTTAAAGCCTGTCGAGGCCGGCACCATCATTCTAGTCGGAGCCACCACGGAAAACCCGTCCTTCAAAGTCCAAGCCGCGCTGTTGTCTCGGTGCCGGACATTCACTTTGCAGAAGCTCTCCACCGAGGACATTGCCAACATTTTGATGCGGGCCTTGAAGCAAGAATTTGAGCATGACCCGTCGAAGCTGTCGCCTTTGATAGACGAGGAGCTTCTCAACTACCTTTCCGCTTTTGCTGACGGCGACGCCCGCACAGCGCTCAATCTGCTAGAGCTCGCCCTATCTCTGACAACGAAAGCACCCGCAGATCCGGCAGTCCCCCTGACGAAAGCGGACATCAAAGCCGCTCTTACCAAGACGTTGGTGTACGACAGAGCAGGCGACCAACATTACGACACCATCTCGGCATTCCACAAATCCGTCCGCGGCTCGGACCCAGACGCCGCGCTCTACTACCTCGCCCGCATGCTTCAGTCCGGCGAGGACCCGCTCTTCATCGCCCGGCGCATGGTTGTCATCGCCTCCGAGGACGTCGGCCTGGCCGACAACACCCTGCTGCCGCTCGCGACCGCGACCTACACCGCGGTGCAGCAGATCGGCATGCCGGAGGCGCGGATCCCGCTCGGCCACTGCGCCACGGCTCTGTGTCTGGCCCCCAAGAGCACACGTGCGTACCGGGGGCTGAACAATGCGTACGCGGCCTTAAGGGAGCCTGGCGTGGCGGGTCTGCCGGTGCCTGTGCATCTGAGGAACGCGCCCACGAGGTTGATGAAGGAGATGGGGTACGGGGCGGAGTACAAGTATAACCCGAACTACAAGGACGGGAAGGTCAAGCAAGATTATCTGCCTGCACAACTGCTCGGAAGGCGGTTTTTGGAGGCGAGGGATTTGGGTACGGAGGTTGACCCTGATTTGGAAATGGAGGTCTAGGGATAGTGGTCTATGGGGAGGGATGAAGCTTGGACAGACAGACAGACAGACAAATGATGGTGGTCGACGCGTTGAGCTGGGTGTTTGGACAACAACACATCAACGCACAGAACAGGCACCTAGTGTGTCATTGAAGATATCCACCCACAAAATGAATGAAAGAACAAGCCTTGAATTGCTGTATTGATTTTGGGGGGGGGGGTCTCTCTCGCGAGTGACGGTATGCAGTCCCGCTACCCAAGCTGGAAATTACCAGGTACCATAACACTTGCAATTCCAACGCACAGGCGAAAATCACCTGGCTCCTCCTTGTGGGGCAACCAAATTGAGAAGCCAAAAAAGTTTTGGAGGCACGATGTTTCCGTTGGACGCAAGACCACTCGCTTCTTTGTTGGCAAGAATTTTTTTGAATTTAGACAGAGTATATACATCTATCCAAAGATACATCTACAAGGGGTCTGTCTAGGAGTAGCAAGTCCCTCTTATCCATCCATGTTGCCGGGCAGATGGTCAAAGCTAGTCCGGCGACTCCATGCTTAGACCTTCTGGGCCCAACCCAGGGAGGGGGTGTCGAAGTTGAAGACGACGTAGGCAGCCTTGAGAGCAACATCACCAAAGATGTTGATGCCAATGTCAGTGGAGGGCTGGAGACCACCGTAGCACTTGTTGCCGAGGATCGTCTCCTATAGAAAAAGGTCTCGAATCAGTACTGCCCGTGTGAGATCTACAGTCTTCGAGGAAGGATACGTACGTAGTTCAGGTAATCGCCAGGGACGGTAATGACGGTGTCCTCAATACCGAATGAGAAGTCGGGCAGGTCGGCGTTGCAGTTGAAGATCCAGCCACCGTAGAGAGTGGAGTGCGAGGCACCGTCCACTCCGGCATAGTAGGCCTTGACGACGGCGGCGGGCAGGTAGATCAGGGTGGTGCCGGTGTCAGCGATGCCAGTGATGTCCTCGTCGACAAAGTCATCACCAACACCGTATCCGGTAGAGGTGAACTTCCAGTAGCCGGGCAGCTTGGTCACGGCGGTGTAGGTGAGATCGCCCGTGTAGGCGCTGCTGTTGATCCAGCCGAAGTCGTACGAACCGGCTGCAGGTCGGAGAGTCAGCAATATTTCCGGGTCAAGATCATGTATAGAGTTCCAAGAAATAGGGGTCACTCACGGGCATTGTGGTACAGGTTGGCGCTGAAGACAGGGTCATCGAGGGAGTCCGCGGCGTTGTACCTGCGAAACTGAATTAGACGGGGGGCACACTTAATACTATTGTTTCCAAGAAGACGTACCAGAAGGTCTTCTGAGCGGTGGGGGAGACGGTGTTCAGGGTGTTGAATCCCAGTCCGAGAAGGCCGTCGATGGCCTCTTCATCAGTGAACGAGCTTGAGACAGTCTCGGCGGCCTCACTATACGACATTGGAAAGTCAGCAATTTTTTTTCTTCCATAAATGGTAGAAGAGATGAGGTCAGATACATGAGCCAAGAGTCCCACGCTTTCGACTCCTTTAGGCCCGTGTGTCTCTCAACCCCCCTCCCAAAAAAAACCCATGACTGAAAGAGGTGGCCAAAATACGTACACAGCCTGCGAGGTGACGGTCACACCACCAACGTCAACGACGTCAGTGTAGACGACACCGCTCGAGGAAGAGCCATCACCATAGGAGATGTCCCAGGTGTAACCGCTCAGGAGCTCTGCAGTGGACGAGTCACCCGGGGTGTAGACATCCTGACCATCTTCCTCGCTGGAAGGCGTCAGCGACGAGAATACCCACAGGTCGGACGAGCCGGTGTCGAAGTCCAAGTTGAGGACCTGGGCCGGGGTTCCAATGGAGACCGGAGTCACGTAGGCGTCGTCATAGGTGTCGATGGGGCTGCTGGTGGCACTGCCCTCGTCACGCTTCAGGAGCTTGTAGTCAATGCCGGTAGAGTTGGCGACGGCAGCGGCGAGCCAGTCCGGGATGGGCGCGTTGTACTTGAGGTAGGTCTTGTACATGGACAGGGCGCCATTGGCCTTGTAGTTGTCACGCTTGACTTGTTGGATGGTCGAGCGGCCGTTCTTGAGGTTGCCCAGCCTGTTGGAGGCCGGGATGGCGGAGGCAACGGCGGCGCCGGCGAGAGCAGCCGTGACGAGGATCTTGGAGGCGACCATCTTGTTCTTTTCTTCCGAAGGGAAAGGACGGGAGAAAACCGAAGAGTGGATGATCGAACCAAATAAAACGACCCAGTCAGGACGAGCTTGGAACCACTGCGAGTGAAGAGCGGAAGCTGGCTTGGCCAAACTCAACAAGAAAGCCCGAGGGCTCATCGTGAGGTTTATAACGTTGGGCACCCTCTCCACGAAGACGGGCGGCGTTATCCACAGTGGATCAGCCCACATCCATTGCAGAAGCTGAACGGCAAGGCAAGCAGCAGCTCATCACGGTGGGCTCCCAATCAGAGTCGCAAACTGGCACAAAACCATGGCACGAGCTCAGCATGTGGATGGGACAGCTGCCAGAACGGGAAGCTTAGTTCAACACCTTGTCGCCGATCCCCCAGGCGGATATCGTCCGCTTCCATGTTGTGCGTCCCACGACAAGGTCACGCCATGCGTGCCTTGTATAGAGATACCACCTTCTCAGCTCTGGAAGATGCAAAGGCCAGGCTGGCCAGGCTGGCCAGGCTGCAGACGACGAGGCCAGGGCAGCTGTCGCTTGTGTCTCTGCTTTCAGCATGGTGGCGCCGATGTGGTTGGTGTATCTGTGCTTGCTGTGGATGGGCGTGGATGGGCGTGCTTGCTGTCGTCGGGCTTCGGGACAGAAGAAGAGGAGGTGATGCCATCGTCCAAAACTATGGCTCCGCAACTTCCACTTTTGATAGGATGTCAGCGAATGGGCAGATGTCGTGATGATGGGGAATATCTATGGGTCAGAGCCTTCGGCAGATAGACTCCTCAGACCTACCGGATTGGTGATGGCTTGATGCAGCCCCACAGCCGCAACCCCGGCCAAGGCTTGACACATTCCCGAACCTCTCACCATACCATGGTCGGCGTCTGCATTCTGCTTGCCGATGTTATGCAAACGAAGGATTTATTTTTCCCCCAGTCTGAATGCTTCTTTGCGTACTCAAGTAGGGCCCCAATCGGCACGAAGGGGGTGTTTGACGACGTTGGAATAGAGTTGGTGACAGATTCGATAGAGTTGCAGAGACGTGATCCACACCCAACCGATACGAGGCTGATAAATTTTGGGCCCCTGCGCTCGCACATATAAGTGCTAGTGCCATGGTATTCTAAAGGAAAAGAGTGGGCTTCATGGGCCACATCGACGTCGGCGCAGATTGATCGTTGGATGGCTGATAGGGCTTGATAATCATAAGATCTCACCTCAGTAACTACTTACTTAGGCTACTTGCTTAAAAGAGGGCATCACGATCATCTGTGAAAGCTTATAGTGTGTAGTGTGTAGTGCGCACTCGAACACATAGCAATACCAGATGTTCTTCGTGGACGGCTTCACCGCATGCATGCAATACTTGTGTGTCCAGAAAAAGTCCGCTCGCTTAGGTCTAAGAGAGTTATCGTTCCACTCACAAAGGCAGGTGAGTTTTGCGTCACACTCATGTACATACGCCGGCAGTTTGTCTTTGGAAGGTGTACGAAGTAGTGTGCCTCGGCCTTACGAGCCAGATCACCTTCCTCACCCAAGTCAACAGCAATATCAGCATGAAGAGCACACCTTCGTATTTTTCCAGGCAAGGAGCGGCTGCACGAGACCACATCCAGTGACGTAGACGCTCCGTTTCCACTACTCACTATCGTCTGAACGCCTACAAAACACTCCAAGTCACCCAGATTCGGTTCCAAAGACGTCCTGAAACGATACAAAATAGCCATCGAGAACGTCCCACTACACTCGTTAGAGTGACTTAGTCTCTGGCTGTCCGAGACATGTCACACATCACCGTCAACAACCGTACCAACAACACTATATTCTGCGTTGTTAGTGCCAGTTGGATGGTCCAGGTCCAGATGGTCCGGCTCCGGATGGGCCAGGGTTTCTGTATTGCTCGTACGGATTGTTCCATATCAGCGGCGGCCGCGGTGCTGAAGTGTCTCCGACGACGGAACCCTGATCATTGATATTGTTGAGCGCATAGTCTATGCTAGCGTTGTTCAGATCCGTGTCCGAGAATTCCTAGCAGGATCCTCATGGTTGTTCATCCGTCCAAGCAAGTCCATGTTGTGGGCCTCCTGCCAAAACTCACACAAAGCGGCTCGTGGGTTCCCGATGGAGCGAGGACGCTCTCTGATGTTCCTTGCCACCCACGTCACGCCCAGGTTGACGGCGTGTTCTCTCAAACGTTGCATGCGCGGGGCGAGCTCTCGTTCGATCCTGAGGGTCCGGTTACGCTCCTGTTCCGCGAGCTCCCAGATCTGAGCTTCCTCGCGAGCAAGGCGGTTCCGTTCCAGACCCTCAAGCTGACGCATGAGGTACAGCGTGCGGCCGTTCACCCCTCGTATCAGGTCAGTCCAGCCTAGTGGACCGAAGGAGCCGAAGAGCGCCTCGTCAACAGTCCGGAAAAAAGTGGTCCTGGCGGCCTCGATCTGGCCCTGAAGTTCGAGCTGCTGCTCCCTCCGGTCTGCGGCCGCGGACTCTTCGGCGTAGAAGGAATTATCGTCCGGGATGGCTCCAGACCGCGTGAGAGCGTGCAGCTGATCACGTAGTTGCCGGCCTGCTTGGTCGAGTTGTGCGCGAAGAGCCTGTCGACGTTCCCCCGCCTCCCTCTCACGCTGACGCTGTTCCATTCTCGCTTCACGCAAGGTGATTCTCGCATCCTCTACCATCCCTACAAGCTCCTTGTGACTCGTCGGCTCGATCTTCCACTCTAGGACGATTCGTGGCACGTAGGGCCCTTCCGCAATCCGAGGAATATAGGGTATAGTTCCCTGGCAGGCTCGCATATCCCCTGCGTGCAAAAATACATTGAGAATTTGGAAGAGGTCTTGAGTGCCGAAACTGTAGTCAGGTGTTTAGCATATGGGCTGTGGAGAGCCAGGGATCATCGCATACAAGATGAAGGCTATGTGACTCACAGGACCTCAACATCTTCATTTTGTCTAGCATGTGGTACTCCCAGCGTGAATTTGAGGGTTTTGAAACAGAACAGCTGCTGAAAGTTGTACTCGTTGGGTATGTCCTGGACTGCAGGCCTTGTCAAATACCAATGCCCACTCCATCTTTGGTTCTGTGCTTTATTGTTGCGATCAAGACGTAGGTTGTCGATTAGTTGCTGACAATGATCCGGATCGATTAGCACATTAGTTGTGGTATCCAGGTAGAACATGTTGTAAGGGGCATAGTTCAACTGTGTGTGCTCATGGTAGCAGAGTGGTACATTGCCATGGATTGAACGTTCCACCTGGGTTTGAAAGACAGCACCACCTGGTTGACTAGAGTCGCAGACTCTTAGAGCCAATCCGTTGATTATATCTTCTCTAGAAGGCTCAGCTGTCAATCTTAGATTGGAGCCTTGGTTGTTTCGTGGCATGATGAAGTCGGTTAGAGGAATCCTCTTGTTCTTCCTCCTTTCTGCTTTGGTATTTGTGGCGATGCCCTCTTCAACTGTTGGTCGTGTTGTAGATTGTCTGATGCACATCTCATTGTTTCCAAGGACAGCTAGGAGATGTTCGCATCCTTATATCCTCTAACATTTCCCTAGGCCTCTGTATCACGCACGGCACTACCGTGTGAGAAGCGGTGGTGGTGACAGGGGTTGGTGGCAGGTGATTGTTCTCCGGGCATATCTGGCAGAATCGACCAACAATAACCATCAAGCCGAGCTGTCTCAGTGAAACTCTCTGTATGTTCTGATCTTCCATTTCTGGAGTGGGTTGAATCTCCCATGAACAAGTAGCAGGTGAGGGCCTAAAGAATCAAAAATGAGTCCAAGAAGCAGCATACGATGGGAAGAGGAAGTGAGTAAATACATTACTCTGCCTTGTTCACGATGGACTTCGTGACTGCAAATAGGCATCCAAGGAGGATATGGGGGATAGAGTTTCAGGACGGAGAGCACTTTCTGTGACTGTAAACAGGCTGAGCATTTGCCTGATTTGCCAGTGGTTGGTAAGGCGATGATGATTATGAAAATGGACGAGTAGGGTCTTGCAGGGAGGAGCCATGACCTGGGTTAGTTTGTTGAGAAGCAGCTGAGCATGTCCGGGATCTTTTGAGCAAGGTCCTGCCGTGATCACATTCAAAATGTCAGACAACGTATTCCATCCAGGTCCTGCTTCAGGGACTTCGTGATACACACCACTTTGACCTTATTGGGCTCCTGTTAAGTCACAGAAGCCGCATCCTGGCATGGTTTGAAAAGCACATTTCCAGAGACGACTGAGCATACTGTAAGGGATTTTTACTTTTTTTTTAAAAAAAAAAAACCCTTTGCTTCCTCTTCCTTTTTGTCTTCTTCGTCATGGTCAGAGCTTGTCCTCTGCTTTCGTGAAGCATGGGGTGTATTTTCGAGTCTTGATAGGTTGTTTGTCCAAGGTGTTTGCGACTCTGTTGCTTCGGCCCTGAATGCTCATGATTCCTCTCTGTTGACAGACCTGTACCTAGGTATACAATGTATCCCAGGGACAATCAATAGATGTGATACTGGCCAGACTCAGGGTGGCACTATTGACAGATAAGGTGTGTACCATGCTGATGCTTGTGATTGTATGCCAAGTTCTCTGGTATCATTGGCAAAATTGGTCTATTAGCCCCTCTAGCTCTCTCCTGCACCCACATGCATCCCCTACCTCCTTGAGAAAGAGGACTTGCTCTTCTTCTGAACCTTTGCAGGTGGTGCGGCCTCAGCCTCGCTCTCATCTTCCTCCTCAGCTGAGTCGTCCTCGACGTCGTCGTGGTCAACTTCATCCTCATCCAGTGACTCCTCTGCAAAGTCGTCCACGTCCATCTTATCCTGGTCATCCTCGTCGGAATCCTCCTCAGAGTCAGAAGCAACTCCATTGGCAACAGGAAAGTCGTCCTCCTCCTCATCTCTCCGCCGCAAGACACCATTCGACAGTGCCTCATCCTCCTGACCTTCCACGTAGACGATACCCTCTTCACCATCGCTCTCTTCCTCATCACTGTCCACAGCTGCTGCACCACGGCTCTTGTTTCCCCGACGCAGCATCATCTGTGCCTCCAACATATCCAACTTGCCCTTCAGTGCCAACAAACTATTCAGTCCCCTCGACCGCTCCTCTAACACCCGGTTCAGCTCTGCAAGCCGCCGCTGTATATCTGGCTGGGTAGCCAGGGCGCCGCCGTGTGCGATCAAAGTCCACTGCACGTACGACATGAGGTTGTGCGCGCGGCCCGGTCGGCGGTGCATGCGTGCAGCAATCTGGGTGAGGAGAGAGCCGGCAAGGCTGGAGTCGAGCCGCTGGATGGTGTTGCGGATGACGGTGGTGTCGGAGATCTGCAGGCAGGACTCAAGCAGGTCAGCGTCGTCGGTGCGCAGGGCCTGGGCAAGAACGGTGCCGAGGGAGGTCGCGGTAAGCGTGGCGATCTGACGGGGTGGGAGGGTGGTGAGGGCGGTGTTGCTGCTCGTTGGTGCGGGGCCTCCCTGCAGGGCAGCGTTGATATCGACGGTCTCGTGGTTGCGGATCAGGTCGCCGAAGGTAGGCTCGGCATCGGATTCGTCGTCGTCTTCCTCCTCCTCTTTCATCCCCGTGTTGGCATCACCGCCGTTTTCTTTTGACTGTGCGTGCTGCTTGGGCTCAGGCTGCAGGGCTGTCTGGTCATCATCGTCGAGGTCGGACAAGTCGGAGTAATTGGTCTCTGAGTCGCTCGATATCTCGATAGTTTCAATGTTTTTTGATGAGGAGGGCTGTAATTGATCTGGCATAGAGACAGCAGTTCTGCTCTCATCTATCCTGGTCGAGTTGGGCTGTTTAATGCCATTTTGCACAGGCTTTGCGACATTAGCGAGCTTCCTCTTGGTGGCCATTGTGTGTGGATGGCAGGAGGAAGATTGGGAGAAGGTGCTGCGACAAATTGTTGAATGGATGCTTGTAGCAGACAGGTAGAGAGATTTGGGATGAGGGGTGGAACAGATTGTCGTCGTATTGGGGAGTGCTGAAAATGTGAGAGGTGAGGTTTGTGCAGTAGATTTGGAAGCAGGTCTGGGAACTTTTTTTTTCTGCCGTTCCAAATTTTAGCACGGGTCTGCACCGCTTCTCTGGAACCCGGACCCGAATTGGGGGGCTTCGCTGAAGGATGAGATGGCCCAAGCGTTACTGGCCCGGACAATCCTGTCAGGTACTTTGTACATGTACTTTAGGGATCTTTGAACTGTCGACGATGTATCATGTCTACCCTTGAACTTTGATGGAGTCCAAAATTGATTCCCTGTCTTGTCCTCCCAAGTGGAAAAGCCTCATGACTTTAATTGAGTCGTAAAGCTCTCCTAGATACCATCACCTCATCTATACGAGAGAATTACCTACTGGCCTGCAGAACCTCATCCAGCAAGCAGGTATTGCTAGACCTTATATTCTTTTCAAGCAAACAAGGAGTGGAAACTATAGTACAATCTGGTCACCAAGTCCTAGGTAGGTCGCAGGGCTAGGTAGTTACTTCATAGGAAAGGGAGGCAAGAGGCAAATCGAAGCTGTGTAAACAGGATGTGGTACGACATCAAAGCCTTAGTCAGCAGTGTCACTGCAGGTGTGGATCTGTACCTCAAACAAACAACACGCCTGCACACGAGACGCGTCGAGGCTCTGCTCGCGACGATTACAGGAAAAAGAGAACAAATCTCAGTAAACTCTAGTAGAAAATCAATTAGTTCAAAGACTCGAGATCATATGCACAATCAAGTCCGTATTGTCCTTGCACTCTTACTAAGGCAATAAAGAGCACTACTGCAGCTGGTTAGTTTTTGCGCTATCGACCTTGGGAGACAGACTGCTTAGACAAACAGAGCTGGGAGGTGTTTGTTTATATATGCCTAATCCATCTAAGAGCTTAGAGAATGTTCTTTGCCGTCTATCTCTTCCCTTCCCTGCTATCATGCCGTCTGGTCCGCTCATCGCCCGTCTATCATCGGCCTCATCCATCATCATTGTAATATGCAATGTGCAATGGATAGCAAGCCGTTTTATCGAGATGTTATTACAAAGCACTGTAAAGCACTCCTAGGCAGCCTTTTGTTAAAAATGTAGGAATAGTGCTAGGAGAGAATAGGAAAGTGTTTGACGACTAGGGGGCCTTGGTGGTTTTGGGCCTTAAGATGAAGATGAAGAAGATGATTAGTCTTGGGAGTTGGCAGAGTCGAACTCAGCCATCAAGGAAGGAGATGCAGGGGCCATCCTTCCATCTCGGAGAGTGTACTAGCAATGAGCCAACGAGCTTGCAGTGGCTTTTGGTGCTCATCGTTGATGCTCGTTTACCCCTCATCCCTTCTTAGGCTAGCGCAGGCTGGGCTAGCTGATTGTGGCTCTTGTATGCCCGCCGAATAAATACCCTCCGACTCCGACTGTCCTCCGGATCTGACAAGTGCAGCCCTTGAACTCAGATAATTTTCGACCTGGATTTTATTGCCCCTGCACCTACCCCCAGCCAGCCAGCCAGCCCAACCTAACCCATATTCATCCATCCAGATATCAGACATCGGATATCGATATCGACATCCGCATCGAGTTCGAGATCGACATCCCACCTTTTTTCCAGCATACCTTTTAGTACCGGTACTGCAGTACGTACTTCTTTTTCTTCACTTTACATGCTTCACCCCTGCACTTTCCTGCACTTGAATGGATCCCTGCCTGCCGTCACATCCAATCCCATTGCCAAGTCAGGCTGGAAAAACCAGCCACCGACATTCCGGCATCGCTTAGCATCGCCTTGGGGGCCCCACCCTGCATCACTGCGCAAGGCTGGCTCTGAGCTAAAATAACCATCTCTTTTGCCTTTTGCGAATTTGCTGATTCTCAGCCTTCTTTCCTTCCCTTCCAATCCCGCATGCGCGCCAAGCTATCGCCAGCTTCCAACCCACCAACGCGTCAGCAAACCAACCTGCACTGCACTACTGAAAAGTGAACCCCCAAAGTCACTTTTTCTCACTCCCCACCATCACCACTGCCTTTTCGTCACTTTCATTTTCTCCACTACTTTCAAGTGACAGTGGAGGGTCTGCAGCCAATTTTCTCAAACTTGGAGAAAGTTGCATCCTTTTGCCCGTGAAGCTGCTGTTTGGCGCATTCCCTCTTGCGCGCAGCTCCACTTTTCCCTTCACAGCACGCTTTCGCTTCCCCAACCTCGGCTTGTTTTTGAGCAACTGCGCAATTCTCTTTCACTCGCCTTTGATGTTGCGATCTGCAAACTAAACCATAACCATCTTAGCAGCATCCAGAACTTCTCTCGATGCAACCAATGGCAGTGATGACATCACAGCCCGAACCTATTGCCCTCGACGAGAAATCACAATCACTCAACATGGCAACCCCGACAGCCGCTGCGCTTGGCGACGCACGCAATGGCAGTGGTCTGGAGCTGAACGGGTGAGTCGCAATCCATCAATTCTCCCTTCTGCCTTCTACTTTCTGTCTCTACTTGCTATACCAGCTCTCCTGCCCCTTCTCCCCTTCTTCTTAGTACAGAACATAAAACCCCTGTCATATGTGATGCGCGACGCGCGACGCGCGACGCGCGAAACCTTGCGACACCTTGCGACACCTCATCCCCATTCTCTATATTGCAAACTGACACACTTATGCGCAGCCACGTCTCGCCAGCCAACTCTCAACCCGACACCACAAACGCCCAAAAGACCCCGACCCCCAATGATGCGCCATCGCAGGATCAACTGAAATCCACAGAGGCGTCTAACAAGGACGCCTTCACCTCCAACCAGAGTGTCTCTGCCATGACACCCCCAAGCGCTGATGCCATCGCCTCAACTGAGGGTCCTGCCAAGAGCAGCGCGCCTGAGTCGAGTGAGGTGAAGGATACCGAAATGGTCGACGCGCCGTCCGAGTCTGCAAAGCCACCCTCCCCGCCTGCCGAGCCTGCTACCGATATACCTGAAGCTCCATTCAGCAAGCCTGCTGAGCCTGTCAAGGCTGCAGAGTCTTCGCCTAAGCAAGCGCAGTCGCCTCATACTGTCAAGACTACCGAGACTACCGAGACTACTGCGAAGACTGAACCCGATGCCAATACCAGCAAGCAGAAGTCGGAGATTCCCAAGGCCGAGCCAGACACTGGTGTAGTGGCGATTAACACGCAAGCGACGGCTTCTACTGAAGCGACACCTGGTGACCTGGTAACTCCAACTACCAGCATGTCCAAGATGGCCCTGGATCCATCGCAAGAGTCTGCTGCCGCGCCTCTGACAGCTGACACGAGCATGACCGATACGCCGTCGCAGTCATCAGCCAAGGTTGCCCGGGGACGTGAAGATGATGAAGACGATGAACCTGCTGCAAAGCGCGCCAGGACTTCTGGGGAGGGAGCGGCCGAGTCTGTGGAACCGGCATCGGAGTCAGCTATCGTATCTGATGCCATGGCTGTCGACCAACCTGATGAGGCCCCTGCACCCGCACCCGCTCCTGCACCGGCGCCCGCGTCTGCGTCCCGACCTGCAGCAAACGGATCGCCCGTGCCTCTGTCGGTGGATGGAAGGTCTCGCATGCTGAATGATCCTGCCCTCGAAAACAACCCTATCACGGGCTTCCAGAATAAGGAGATCCGGAAGGTACTCGGTCTGGTTAAGAAGACTAAGTCTGGACAGCATTTCAGACAGTCGGTCCAGTCCCTGTGGCCTGGAGTCTGGGACCAGTACCGCCAGCTGATCGCTCGACCTGTCGATATTAGTTCTATCGAGCAGAACTTGCGTGACACCAACTATACCTCGCTGGGACAATTCAGGAGGGATGTCAACCTGCTTGAGGAGAACGCCGTCACCTTCAACGGTGCGAGCCACGATGTCTCCCAGTGGGCCAGGACTACAGTATCGCAGATCTACGATCGCCTGGCTTTGATCCCTGCAGAGGAGCCGGCAAAGCCTGCGAAGCAGGAGCCGAAGCAGATGCCTTCCAGGCATACAGAGCCCCGCAATCCGCCTCAACCAAAGAAGGAGACCCGCCCAGTGGCGAGCTCGCCAGCCGACAAGTCAAACGATTCCCAGATTTATGCGCTTCTACCCTCGGGTATTCCCAACATCCGACGGGACAGCACCAAGAACGATGGTGATCGACCCAAGAGACCCATCCACCCTCCGAAGAACAAAGACATCGGTTTCCCAGCCAAGACAACCAAGAACAAGAAGAAACCAGAGCTCAAATTTTGTGAGGAGGTTTTGAAGGAGATCATGGCCGGCAAGAACTGGATCCAAAATCAATGGTTTATGGAGCCTGTGGACCCAGTGGCGCTGAACATTCCGACCTACCACAGTGTTGTCAAGCAGCCTATGGACTTGGCCACTATGAATGAGAAGTTGCAGAGGGGTGAGTACGAAGCTGCCAAGGACTTCAAGTCTGACTTTGGCCTTATCGTCAAGAACTGTATCAAGTTCAACGGCGAGGACCACACAGTGACTGCAGCGGCCAAGGAGCTGGAGAAGATCTTTGAGAAGAAGTGGTCAGAGAAGGCGGCCTGGATGAGCAAGCACGCGCCACCCTCCGCGCCTCCAGCCTCTGCGACTAGCCCCCGCGGAGGCACAAGAGATAACACTGACGAGGAGATTGCCAGCGAGACAGAGCAGCAGGGTGGATCCACCGCTGAGCACAAGGAGATTGAACGTGCCCTCGACACCTTGGCTAGCCGGTTGAAGTCTGAGCAGACCGAGCTGGACAAGAAGCTGTACTGCGCAAACCCAGACTTCTCGGCCATCGAGCTCCAACGGGGTATCATCGCCCACCTGCAGAACATGATGGTAGAGAAGCGATTGGCCCTGAGCAAACTGGGAGAGAGCAAGAAGAGCTCGCAGTCAAAGCCTTCCAAGAAGAAGGCAAGTGGTGGTGGTGGCAACAGTGGTATTGGTGGCAGCGGCAGCGGCAGTGGCAGTGCATCCAAGAAGGCGCCTGGTGGAGGACAGGGAAGCTCCAAGAAGGCCAGTGGCGGTGCAACAGCTGCGAAGAAGCCTGTTAAGAAGAGGCTGAACGATGAAGAGAAGGAGATTGTCTCCGAGGCTATTGCCCGTCTCGAAGCCAGCTCTCTGGACAAAGCGATCGCCATCATCAAGAAGGATACTGGTCTGAAGGTGAGCGTATCCCTGGTATATGGCATATTTGCGAGCATTTGAACTGACCGGTGATTTACCTAGGAGACCGATGATGACGAGCTCGAATTGGACATGGATCAACTCAGTGATGGCGCTCTAGTGAAGCTCTTCGAGTTAGTCATCAGCGCCTTCCCTGCCTACAAGGATCAGCTCAAGAAGAACGAGCCTGCATCGGCTCCTACACACAACTCTGCCGCCAAGGGCTCGGCGAAGCCTAAGAAGAACAAGCCTATGGGAAAGGCTGAGCAGGAGCGAAAGCTTGAACAACTGCGGGAGCTCAAGAACTCGTACAAGCGCCCCGGCAGTGGCAGCCAAGAACCGCTACCGTCGGTGGAGAACAACGATGCGACTCTGCCCGGCAACCACCACGACGACAGTGATGATGCAAGCTCCTCTGAGGAAGAGTAGACTCTCCTTGCTACTCCGGATCCTGTTCCGCCTCTGGTAGTGGATTAGTTTGCTGCAGCAGAAAGAATCGCCTAGTGGGTCAAGGATTCTGCTGATGCCGACATATCCACTGTTAGGCCCCTGAAAGAGGAAGAGCCTTAGCCATGGTCAGGCCGTGCTCACGCTTCACATGGCAGCACCCATGCTCCAGAGTACTCTTGTGTTGCACGGACATGTCTGGCCTATTACTGGAGATGACTCGCCACTGAGAATGGAAACAG
This sequence comes from Juglanconis juglandina, assembly GCA_003012975.1. Taxonomy (NCBI): domain Eukaryota; kingdom Fungi; phylum Ascomycota; class Sordariomycetes; order Diaporthales; family Juglanconidaceae; genus Juglanconis; species Juglanconis juglandina. The sequence continues at coordinate 12,682 of MUZJ01014381.1, read as the reverse complement.
GCATTTGGTGTTTGGGTGGTTGACTTGATCGTGAACCATCCAAAATATGGGAGCCTAGCAATTGCAGGAGGAACAGATTTTTATCATTATGCAAGACTTGGGGGAGACTTTTTCAGGGCAGGGAGCTGTGCTCAGCGTTGAGCTTCTGCTTCTTGCTCTTCTCAAAACCTACGTCATGTAGATTATTGTCAGTGCATCATGCATGCACTGGGCATTTTTGCAGGGAGAGGAACCGACGATCAAGGAGATGGGGATTGGTAGTGATCTGAGGTTTCGCCGAGGAACATCTCGGACAACCCTGCTTTTGTGCAAACAACAATCAGAGAAAGAAAAGGTGGAGGTCTTACTCACATTGCTTCGTGCAGGAAGCAACAGCAACAGTATCCTTTGAACTGCGTGGCGGTTTTACCGCCGTGTTGAGAAGGGAGCATGGCTGGGAGTGAGTAGATGGAGTGAGTGGTTGAGAAGAAATTGAACATGATGATGCCCCAAGCTTGCTTTGTCTGGTTCCTAGTTTGGTCTTGACCCATGAATGCTATCTCTCACTTTGGCAAATGATTTGTCAAAGGAAAGGATTCCTTGGAATTGAGGGTGGTGGCTGTTGTTGTGCCCTCTGTGCCCACGGCAGATTATAAATGCGAGGCCGAGACGAGAGGTCTGACTTGCTCGCGCCGGCCTGGACCAGCGCCGTCGCCCGAGTGAGGAGAACTAGCCCGGGCAGCCTTAGAAGGAAGACCAACAGGAATCGATCGCTCGCATGACAGAACGAGACTAGCGCTTTGAGACCTGGCTGTTTTCATGGACCGAACGTCGAGAGTTTATAAAGCAGACCCGCCAGCCTCATCAAGCTTTCACCATGCACACACTCGCACGCACACTCGCTCGCTCGTACGCACGCACGCACGCACGCACACATCTCTTACCTGCGAGGCCTTGTCACTGTTCACGTGGAGATTGGCCTCTCTACTGACTTGACCACCACCGTCATCATCATGTTCGGCCGGGTCCTCCTCACCATTGACGCCGTCGGCCTTCTCCTGGGAGCTTGGATGGCCGACTACCACTCGGCTACCCACATCTTCAACCCTCGCTGGCCGCCTCATGCCAAGTAAGAAATCCTGGGCCCGGCCGCCCCTTTGAACTTGTGTTCTGACGGCCCCCGCCCTCCCAGATTCCACTGCGGCCAGACCATCGGCTTGTCGACGGCGCTCGGCATCGCGACGCTCTTCCTCACCTGGCGGCCCTTCCTCTTCAGCACATCTCGCGAGGTCGCCCGCGACTCGCTCAAGATGGCTGCGTTCACGGGCAGCGTGTACTGGCTCACGGGGCTCACGGCGATCCTGTTCCCCGGGACGGACGGGCTGGATCCAGAGTTCGGGGGGCCGGGGTTCCCGCAGAAGCCGGTTTTCTTGGGCTTGGCGGGGTGTGGATTGGTTGGGTCGTTGTTGGAAAGTCTGTGAGGTTATTCGGGGAGAAAGAAATGCGACGAATTTTGGAATGGGGCCAAAAAAAGTCGGTTGCTTTGCTTTCGTGAACCTACCGCACCGCGTGGAAACGGGAAATTAGGGGTGGTGGTGCTCAATGGCGGCTTGACGGCTAAAAAGCTTGTGAAGGCTAAAACGATCCCTTGGAGCAGCGCATATGCGGGTATGATCTACCTTGATTGATGCAGGTCATCACTACGGCGAGTCGCTCGGTGGCGACTCGGGGGGGCACATGCCGGGCACATGCCGGGCACCCGGAGTCGGGTCCTCATCGGATGTACACTACATAGCACTGTTGAAGACAAGGATTCGAGGGTCTGAATTTATGTATGATTCTCGAACAATGGTGGCACGGGGTGGGAAAGGATCAAGCATTGCCAAGATTGCGCACCTGTCAGATAGGTTGATAGGTAAACCAATCTTGGACCAAGCAGTCGCAGTCCGACCGGCAGTCCGGGGCCCCTGATTCTAATAATCCCGCGAGACCCACTCGGTGACGACGCTCGGTGACACAGTCCACAGCGTCACATTGAAAATCACCAGTGAAGGGATAGATTGGCGCCCCCGCTGCCCCCCTTTTCCCGGCTGATTCCATGCGAGCCTCACCCTCACACGCAGACGGGCTGACGGGCTTGATGTGGCTTGGCTCAGGGCTGGACAGGGTCGTTCGTTGCTATAATCCATGCTTCGTATGATACTTCGTACACTACATACATGTTGCTGTCGTCTCCCAAAACCCTTCACATCTGACCTTATTTTCATTCCTTCCCTTCCTTCTTTCTGCCTTCTTCCTTCGACCTTGCAGTGCACGCTTCACTGAAGCCTTCTGCCCTCCATTGAATTGCGACCAAACAATTCGCATTCCGGTGACTTGCCAAGAACGAACGCTCTACGGCCCGCCCGAGGTTTCTGCTTTCCTGAGCACGCGACACCTTTCCCAAGACGACGCTGCCCGGCACCGCGCGGCACCAACAAAGCCGGTCCACCGTATCGGCACCCCCCTTCCCCCCCTTGGCGACGGCACGGACCCCGATCCCAACTCTCATCGGCCGCTTCCCGAAGGCAACCAGTCCGAAAGCATCTACCCGCCGCTCCGGGCCGGTGAAGCCACGCACAGAGCAGGCCAAGAGGGCACACGACCACAAGGGTGTGTCCGCCTTTCATTAGGTCTACGAGTCGCAACCAGCCCTGCGTCTCCTTCCTCCTTCGTGTCACACATTCTCTCACCGGTCTCTGGAACAAATGCTGAAGCCAACACAAGCGGAGGACGCCATGGCTTCGCAGTCAGGCCTCCTGGACACCCTCCGGCGCAGCGTGTGCTTCCAGTCCTTGCTCGGCTTCTTCTTCAACAAGGGCGTCAGGGGCGGCCCGCGAGTGTTGCTGAACCTGGCCGCCGTGCTGGTGGGCCTGTTCATTTTCGTGAAACTGTTGCCGCAGCGCATGACCGAGAGTGCCCTGCAGTCCATCCCCATACCACAGAGTGTCTGGTCTGGACTAGGTGGCGGCAAAGAGAACAGCTGGCCCTTTGGCTTGAGGATCGTCGTCTTTGGCGAGCTGGACATCGGGATGCCAGTCGGCGCCGACCAGGAGAAGAACGATTCCAAGACGTGGACCGAGGCCTTGTGCGATCAAGTAAGTCAACCGTTGGCGCCCCGAAACTCCTCCGTGTGCAGGAAAGGATACCATGTCGTGGGACTTGATCTAAATACCTACCCGCTCCCAATTTAGCTCGCGTGCGACATGCATATTTCCATGGTACCCCCACCCGACACGGCCTCGTGGTCCGTTAGCTCCAATGACCTATATGCCCAAGGTGTCGACAAGGTCTTGAACGAGACCCAAGAACAACAAGGGGCCGGGCAGGACTACTCGTACGTCTCAACATACTATCCGCCGCAATGGAAGTCTTGGGACTTGAAGGAGCAGATTAATGGATTTCTCGACATGCCCAAGGGGCAACATACACCGGCAATGACCCTCTGGATCTTTTCTTTCGGCCTCTGGGACGTATGGTCACTCTCCACTCTGCCCATTGCCGCGGGGAAGGAGGTTGTAGGTGCCATGACCACGGACATCTTTGACCAGATCGAGCGTCTGTACACGGCAACGATGGATCCTCAGTCCATCGCATATTCCAGCATCAACAGCTTCAGAAAAGCTCCGGCCGGCGCCCCCGAGGCCGCTGGGAACACAGAGCAGGCACCGACCGAAGAGCAGAATGCCACAAAGCAGGCTGCCACAAAACAGAAGGCGACCACAGAGGAGGAAAAGCCAAACGCCACCGACGCGTTCCAGATCCTCATCCCGCGAATCGTTGACCCGTCGCTGCTGCCCGGATGGCGCGACCTACGCCCACAGATTCCCGCCGTGCACTCCAAGGCGGAGCAGATGCGCAAATCAGCCGCGCTTACCAGCGAGTGGAACGATAAGATTGCCGACGGCTTGATGGATTGGGTCAAGAAGGACGTCCCTACCCAGGACAAGGGTCAGAAGAGCAACAACCCCGACTTCAACACCGTCGAGCCAATCCGCGACGGCTTTGCCTACAACCTGGCCGACTTCGTCGTCGACCAGATCCTCGAGCGGCAGATGCGCAACGCCCACCTCACGGACGGCAACGGCCATGGCCACGGCGAGCTGGAGGAGGGCTACCGCGACGTGCGCAACCCCTGCCTGCAGCCCGTGGACACCACGAGCGTGTTGATGTCCGCGGTGAGCGACATCAAGCTCAACATCCCCAACGAGAAGATCGACCACGACAAGCAGGCACCCAGTCAGTCGTCGCCCGGGGGGGCCGCGAGGCTGGCCGAGTTCACGGGGAAGGCGGGTCTGGCGTACATGTCCACCGCCAAGGTGTGCGAGATTCCCAGTGATCACCTGTTTTACACGCCGTTTGCGCTATCGCAGAGGGCTATCCAGGAGATCGCTGCTGAGGCGGCCGAGATGATCCGGGATGGAGAGTCGATCAGGACTAAGCTTGGAAAGAGGTAGGAGGAGGAGGATGCGTAGGCTTGCGTGCGCCTTGGCTAGAATTGTTTCACTATGCATTGGACGGCGTTGGGGGGGTGGGGGTTCGGGCTTGGGTCTTTGCATACATCTCGAGAAAACCCTCGGGCGGCAACTCTTGGCATGAACAGTGAGGTATCGCTCATGATGTCCATCCTATATACAAAGTCATTTGCAGAGAGTCATCTCGAATCTGCCGGCATTTATGTATTCCCCGTCATTGTTCAGTGTCAACATCCACATGACACAGATCCATATCATCAACAATAACAACAACATGAATCTGGCCGCTACTGCCACGTTGGATGGACCAGCGGAGGGAGAATATACGACTACCGGCCTCTAGAACCTGGCCCTATACGGGTTGGTCATCGATCTCCTCAGNNGAATCAGGTATGCCTCACTCGGTGCTCGTGCCCCGGGTCAGCATGCAGCTCACAGTTAATATGTCTGAGGGCGCGACGCCTCACCGGCCAGTTCTTGGATGCGAGTCGTTGGCGAGCAAGACAACCACATTGTTGGGCCGAATCCCTCCCGAGACGGAAGACGACATAGCCTCAGGACTGAGATGTGAGCTCACCGCCGGCGACAGGGCCAAAGTCTCTGGTCTCTGGATCGATAAAGTTGGGCTGGTCCAGGAGAACGTGGTGAACTGGTGTGAACCGGCTTTCTTCGAGGACCCCATTTCATGATCCGCGCTGCTCGGACCAAGGTCTATATATGCTGAGGCTTCTTGGCCACATATTTTATGCATTGATCTGCGTAATTTTGAATACCTGAACCTTATACCGCCCTATGGTGACGCTGCCATGACCGTGACACGTTGTCGGGTTCCATCACCGTCGCCCGGTGACGTGGACGACCATGACCAGCCCAAAAGGTTACCCGACAGGCCCGGGGGCGCGTGATGAAAGAGACAAAAGATCTGATCAGTCTCTCAAAAGTCTTCGGTACCTTAAAAAGAGCCTGGGAAGACCTTGGAGGGTGGTGCGCAAGCCTTACAGTGTCCGCTGTATAGGAGGTATATAGCCATCCATACACGTTCGTAGATATCTGCTGGATTAAAGTTTTCCTTGTCATTGCTTTCGCATGCTGGAATAAAAATGGTGACGAAGAGAGGCTCGTTAGTCTTTCTACTGGTTTGCATGGCTGTAAGGGGGCATGTAGTCCTCTATAAATACGGGGTGCCGAAATTGAACAAGTTGTGCACCCGACATGCATCTGACCTTAAAGTATCTGACAATATCCAGTACAGTAGGTACTTAACCACTACTTGAAGAAAGCATATTAAATTGCCCGCAAACAACGCTCACGACTCGGAGGGATGAAGCTATGGGAATAAATCAAAAGTGTCATCAACAAGGTGCGTCTGGCGACTATGCCCCTCGGCCATTGTAGCATATTATGGTCATGGCCAATTCTGAACGCACGGAACCTCCAAAGCCAGTCACTTATATTCCCATCATGTACAGGCAATGAATCATACCTGATTCGCAATATCACAACACGGGCGACTCACAAGTGATGACTTCGAGACAGGACGTCACACGGGCGAATGGACTGCCAATTTACATGTCTCATTGGGATTATCAACAATCTACGTACTGAAAATCGAAATCAAGCACGGTATTTTGTGTCTAAACGTTGAACAAGGCAAGGGCAGAGTGCAAGTTCTCCTCACGACGCCACATGGCAGGGCTCACGGCATCCAAAGACCCGCGGCACTGCCGTTCAGCCCAAGATCACTCACTCTGATCTCCCTACTCTGATACTGCTTTTCCAGGTTCGGCTCCAAGGCCTCCAGAGGCACCTGGACGCCCTCTGTATACGGCGTCCCGAAGTAGTTGACACCCTCGCGCCTCTTGTAGCCGCCCTTCTCGCCTCGCTTGTCCCGATTCCTCAGGTCCTCCGCCGGCCAGGACTTGCTCGGCTCGTGATCGGCATCAGGATCCGGGAAGCCGGCGAAGCCTCCGCTCCTGTCGCCCTTCAGCTGCAACCTGACGCCCTGCACGCTCTCTCGGCTCGGATCGCGATCGGCAAAGTTGTGCGGCACGAACATGACACTGGACGCGCTGGTGTGCATCAGGGTGTTGGGGATGTCTCCGGAATGCGGGATATGGTGGGATCCGACGTTGAAGTAGACGACGAGATCTCCATCGTGCTCCTCATCCTGCTGCAGGCTCTCGGAGTCGGCGAGCTTGGTGAAGTCGATGATGGGGTGATGCGCGTCGAGGTAGTTGAGCGGATCAGCGGCCCGAGGCTCCTCGTCCTTCTGCCGCACAACCCAGATGTCTTTCTCGGCCCACTTGGCGCTGTTTCCAAGTGACGTCGAGTTGAGAATGGTCAGATGGGGGGTGTTACCCATTCCGGTGCCGGACACGATGCGGTAGCCTTTTCTCTCACCCCAGGTATTCTTTTGGTCGGAGGAGTAGACAATGTAAAACTCCCCTGAGTTCTTGGGCCAGTCAAGACCAGTCTCGTGGGTTACTTGATACTCCTTCAGATGCATCGTGTTGCGTTCCTTGACGTACGGCTGATCCCATGGATAGCTGATGACAGCTGGCTCGACTGCCAGACGGACCATCTCATTATTTGGTCCGGCAACGTCCAGGTCTGCCTTGAATCCAATGACGTGGTCATGGAGGGACGAGGACAGCGCATCGTGGACTCTGTGACCGTATTCGTCCTCGTCTTTGTAGGGATTGTTGGCGTAGAAGGCGCCGTAGATATAGCCTGACGCTCGAACCTTCACTTCGATCGTCCCATCCAGATAAAAGTTGTAGTCAATGGTGTAGTCATAGTTGCCGACCGTAGATACGGACCGAATGGTCAAGAACGTGTTCCTTGATGCCGTGACAGAATACTGTGCTGTGTGTCGGCTCAGGAGGGAATCCGAGGTGAACTCGAAGACACAGATGTTGTTTGGCAGCCTTTCTGTCTTGCCGTTCCGATGAAGCTCTGAGTCCAGATAATCGGCATATGCTGGACAGTCATAGCCGGGAACCAGCTCAAAGGCGTTCGTGCCCATGCCAAAAAATGCATCGAGAAACTCCTGTCCACCTGCCATGGGATCATCTCCGGCATAATGAGCCAGAGCTTCTTGAAGACTGAGCTCGTACATCACGCGCTCTCCCTTGAAGCGGATGTCGTAGAGACTGACACCAGTAGCCTGTGTGCTGGTGAAATAGAGTTCGAATCCAAACCAGGACACAAACCGCTCGGTCTTGTCAAGTTGGTACCGGGGCCCATGAGGCTGGATCGACACAGGAGGTGGAAGTTCGCGACCGGCCGGATGAGCATCGAAGTCCTCGGTATCGGTCCATGAACCATCCACATTCGGCGGGGTCTTCAAGAATCCAGAGGCTGGGTCTTGCATTGCCTTACGCAGGTGGTCCACATCGTCGAACATTTGTCCATTGTACCACCACTCGCCCACCTTCCACCGACTGACATCCTCGCTGGCATCGACCCTGACGTAAAGACCCTGAGGAAGCAATGTACGACCTGAGCTTCCCATGCCAGGTCTGAAGAACTGGATCCACCCGATGACCAGGCTAGCATTCAGACGAGTGAACCGGGGAAACGCTTGGAGAGCGTCAGGATCAAAGATATCCTCCCTGTTGACCTTGGCTCCGAGGAGCTCGGTCGTGATGTCCGAGACGTTTTCTGCCAGTGACAGGGCGAACTCGGCGCTGCCCAGGAAATCCGCCATCAAGTTCGGAACAGAGCTTCGTCCCGAGTTGAACGGGAACGTCAGAAGCTCAACGCTGGTCTCTGCGGACACAGGAAGCGGCCCCACGGCGTAGTAAGTCAGGAAAGGGCCATCTTGCGCGTGGTGCGAGAGGACGACCTTCGCCCATCGCCCCGGCTTGCTCTCTTCCCCGAAGAGATAAGGGACAGCCTGCGATTTGTTAGGCTGCAGCGTTTCGATGGTGACGATGAAGTTGTCTGTGCTTGTCTTGGGTGATCTGGTGATGTTCAGATCGGCCCATTCCTTCACGAGGAACCCGTAGACTTCTTCTGCCTCGTGCCGGTTGAGATCGGACCAGATGTTTGGTCTTGGTGCCCGAAACCGCCGCGAGCTTGCTGCTTCGATATCCAGGTGGGGTGCGTGGTTCCCGGTTGGTAGAAGAAGAAGCACATAGCCAACCGCGAAGACGAATACGACAGCCGCAAGAATCGCAACGGGCAGCCTTTTGTGTCGCTCCATGGTGAGATACGACGTCCTGTGGACAGCGAATTCATGTAAGAGAACAAGAGAAAAAATACCAAATGGGACTCGCAATGTCTGAAGTACCTGTTCAGCGGAGCAAGTTGTAGATAAGCGACCCTATCTCCAGTGGACAGAGGATGTGTGGGATGCCCACTATATGCGGGGAGGGCCGATAGGATCGTGGCTTATCATTTCTATGATTTTGTACTCTGCGGATGAAAAGAAAATCAAAAAGTAATGATAATCCAGTGTGACGTGCCTCGAATGGCGGGCCTTTCAGCGCTATTCCTGGCCCACTGAGCAGTTCCACCACTCGGATCTGGTCATCTCTTACCTCCAGCGGTTAGTACGAGGAGCGAGGAGTTGGTGTGGTTTGGGTGTTGAAATACTTAGACTTTGGACGACAGGAGGGATCGAAACGAACTACCTATTCGAAGGGAGTTAGGGCAGGGACAGGGTTCAAAGGACAGGGGTCAAAGGACAGGGGTCAAAGGACAGGGATCAAGGGACAGGGAATCAAGGGTTAGGGGACTGTCACGCCGGGACCCCCCCTGCCAGGGCACAGGCAACGCTTTATCTCGACCCGAGACTGGACGTCACACGCCTTCTACGCAACAGCCTCTCCCGCATGTTCTCAGATATGCCCTCTTGACACGCAAACACCACGGTCCAGAGCCCAAAGAAGGATGAGCCCGCCTCCAACGTCCTCTAGAAACCTGTCATTGCCCATGCCCGGCACACCAGCATGGCGCGCGAGGATCGCAAGCATCTTCAGCAGCGCTGACTCCCATGTCCTGCTGGCCTTCTGGCTCTTCGGTGAGCAGTAATCTCGTGCAGTCAACCGCCTGTTCCGCGAGCTCTACGACTGACAAAGCTCCCCGCAGGTCTGATCAACAATGTCCTCTACGTGATCATCCTCTCAGCCGCCCAGGACCTCGTGGGCAACCTGCCCAAGGGAATCGTCCTCCTCGCCGACGTGATGCCCTCTTTTATCACCAAGCTCGTTGCGCCCTACTTCATTCACCGAGTCCCCTACGCGGTCCGAATCCTTATATTTGCTGGCCTGTCCACGGCGGGCATGTTGCTCATTGCCCTGACTCCGTCAACCCAGACTGTCGCTGTCAAGCTCGTAGGCGTTGTCCTGGCTAGTCTGAGCAGTGGTGGCGGCGAGCTCAGCTTCCTTGGTTTGACACATTACTATGGTCCCATGTCGCTGGCTGCCTGGGGCAGTGGGACAGGTGGAGCGGGACTTGCCGGCGCGGGTCTCTATGTAATGCTGACGACATGGTTCGGATTCAGTGTGAAGGGCAGCCTACTGGCTTCAGCCTTCCTGCCGATTGTCATGTTGGTCAGCTTTTTCGTCATTCTACCACAGGGCCCTCTGCGCCAGAGCAAAAGGAGGAAGGATTACGAGACCTTACCCGAGCAAGACCTGACCGAGGAGGACGTCGAGGACATCCCCACAGGGAACGCCTCGTCCAGCCTGCTGGCCCCTGGGCCTGCCGTTGCGAACACGGCCTACTCTGCCCATCCGGAGAGACAGACTGGCACATTCTTGGCTCATTTGAAACGTGCCAAAGCTCTCTTCTTCCCATACATGCTGCCACTATTGATGGTCTACGTTGCGGAGTATACTATCAACCAAGGCGTGTCACCTACGCTCTTGTTTCCATTGCAATCATCGCCCTTCTCGGAACACCGGTCGTTCTACCCCTTCTACAACTTTTTGTATCAGCTCGGGGTCTTCATTTCCCGGTCGTCGACTCCGTTCATCCGGATACATCACCTCTACATCCCATCAATCTTGCAAATGGGCAACCTCGTCTTCTTGACCTTGCAGTCGCTGCTATACTTTATACCGACTGTCTATCTTGTGTTTATCGTCATCTTCTGGGAGGGTCTTTTGGGTGGCGCTGTCTACGTGAATACCTTCGCCGAGATTATGGAGCATGTTCCATCAGCGGATCGCGAGTTCAGTCTCAGTGCAACGTCCGTGAGCGATAGCGCTGGCATCTGCATCGCGGGCTTTGTGGGTATGGCAATGGAGACGTGGCTCTGTGACTGGAACGTCCAGCACGGGAGAAAGTGGTGCAGAAACATCGAGGTCAGCTGAACAAGATAATTGAACAGTACCATTCATACAAGATATTCGCCTTCTGCCTGACGGAAGAGTGGAATAGTCATTTCGGACTCATACCTCTACCAGCAACTTCGGCCTCATCTAGCCTCCCGACGACTCCAATTCGCTGTCCGATGGACAATGTGCAGACTTGGCGGTGACCAACTTGGATCATGCTCGTGCGCCTTCTGGAACGCCTTCTGGACCAGACCCCAAATACGCTTCACCTCATTGCGCTTCAACTTCCTCAAGCCCTTCAGGGTTGACGGCTCTGGCCAACCGTGTTCGGAGAAATCCACCAGCAGTGTCAGCAATCTCAGCTTTGGAAACCGCTTCGTGAAGCTTACGCCCTCGCCCAGCGCCGATTCAACCCAACACGGACGCAAGCCCCAGTTCATCACTAGGTTTTCCAGGTTGGCATATGTGGCCACCTCAGCCTCGCTGACATCATCTGGACAACTATTAGCCATGGGGCTCACCCAGCGAGAAACGGCCACTTACAGCCACGATATATCCATATCGAGTCAGTCCGCCAATTCAAATACACGCCCTCATCTTGTCGCCCATGGCGCTGGACGAGCTGGTACTTGGGAGACGATGCTGCATGTGTGTTCTCCACCGATGGGATCAGGAGCCTTCTCGACTCGGAACAAGCCTGTAGGACAGCTGGGACTCTTCGTTGGAGATTATATCCGAATGTGCTGTTCCACGTCCTTGGAATAATCGTCGGATCCGGCACAGCGGCTTCCCATATCAAATAGCGCAGTTCCATGGGGAGGCGTGAAAACTGAGGGAAAGAAGACGGAGGATTCTGAGGTGGCATGTTGGCCAAGGTCTTGGAAAATATGGTTGGCGTGTTGGAATCTTGGTCGTCCCTGAACACGTGCAGGATATCCGGGCTGAAGTACTCGGTGGGCTCGGTTTTCAAATCAAGCTCTGGGAAGTCGCCCATGCTGGGGCGTCGGAGGGACGCAAGACCGGTCATCTCGACATAATCGGGGCGTGATGACTCCATCTTGTCTCTGGCATGGAGTTTGTTCAGCAAGGTCCTCGGATGAGTGCAGGTCTATCACGGGCGGTGTCAGGCAAACGTCTCGAATCCTGGAGGGCGCAATTCGACACTGCATCAGAGGGGTGATTCTGGCGGACGTGAGAGGGAATGGCAAAAACAGAAAGTTGTACGGACCGTCGGGAAGGGGGTTGATTGGTGGCCAGATTCATGTGAAGTTGACGATGAGAGAAAGCAAACCAAGTGACGTTGATGTGTGTCCCCTGAATTGGCTGCTCTTGACCGGGTGGGCGTGTGCCCGTTTCAAAATATTCCAGACGCTGTTAGTCAGCCAAGAAAGGTTTTAAAAAAGCATGACGACCAGAAGAAGAGTTTTATGCACAGATGATGAGCCGCTAGTCTGTAGACGTTTACTTTCTTATAGCGCCCCAGGCAGGCTGGGAGAAAGAATCATCTCATCTTACTCAGTTGACTGGCCCTGCCGCCCAAGGTTCGTTCCGGTTCTTCCCGGAAGTGGACTGCAATCGCTTGAAACCCTGTGGGATAATTCTGTTGGTTTCAAAAGAGAAAAAAACCAGATTGCAATTATTGGTTTCTGAGTCGATCCTGGTCTGGCATCAACATCGTCCCACTGGCACGGGAAATGCGGTTTTAGTGGGTTTTCACGCCAGATGCCCACCGTACGAGCGCATCTGCCACGGCCAGTTGCGAAACGAGCTCGTAGCGTTAGGGACGAGCGAGCACGTATTGGATGGGACGGATCCGCTGGCACGACTATAAGAGCAAAAATAGCAGTCTTAACTCTTCGTACGACCTTGGCGCTCTGCATAGCGAGATGGATGGTCATGCCT
>MUZJ01014380.1:0-36556 GCA_003012975.1 Juglanconis juglandina | reverse complement strand
AAAAGTTAAAAAGAAGATTTCATCATGGGATAGACGGCAATGGAGGTAGGATCGATGTTATTCGTAGTATCAATGTGTGGCGGTGCTGAGGAGAACGGCGGGGTGGGGCAACTAACATCGATGTTCACGCTTCACAAGAAATCTCAGGAGCAGTTTCACAAGTTTTGAGAACTGATGCACAGTGTCAGAGCACTTTTACATCTCTCGATCTTGACCAGAGACCTCTCTACATCCTTCTGGTTCATCGTCCATTTCAGCGCTTGGACAAGGTTCCTGAGTCTCGGTTCTTGGCCATTTGTCGAACTGGGAGAAAAGACTCAGCTTTTGATCAAGCGCACACACTTCAGTCATGCAGTCAGCGAGCGGCGCCTTCATGGACCGGTAGAGATCAGCTTTGGCCGCCTTCGGGTCGGTGTTTTGCTGGCCTTCGCTCGCCGTAGCGGCTCCTTGAATCCCTTCGACGAGGTTTCTGAGATCTTTGATCTCCTGAATCAGCCTCGTTAGGATCCATGACGGATTTCGCAGCACATTCTGGGCTTCGTAACAGAGAATGAGGAGAGTGTTGGCGGCCGATATAAAGGCTATAATGCCCGCCGAGATACTCAGTGGATCCATACTATAAACTTCTTGGTGTCTCGCTGTGTATCGGTCTTGACGTATGGCTTTTCTGTCACCTTGAGTATTTCAGAATTCGATGTTGTGCTGAGTCTTGTCCTTCTCCGTTCTAGGCACCTTTGAAGCGAGAAAAGAGTTTGCCCCGCCTATTAAGTAGTGGAACTTCTAGCAATACTCTCAGTCACAAGCAAGTGAGGTTCCACAAGCTTTACATTAATTTTCCACCCGATCTTCTTTTTCAGAGTATGGTTTTTAACCCTATCTTTTTTCAAGAAATGCATATAAGAAAGGCATATTTAGAAAGCCGTTCTTATAGATAACCTAGGTTTAGAATCAGTTTTCTCTTATAATGTTCTTAATAAAGGAGGCGATTAGTTCCCTAAGGCTTACAGCTAATAGTTATTTCTTTAAATTATGAGCTTTTATAAGCTTCTTAAAGAGAATTAGAAAGGCACTATACAATATTAGGTGCTAGGCTTTCAAGCATCCTCCATTGTATAAAGAAAACTGTTACAGCTTTTATAGCTATATTAACAGCTTAAAAAACAACAACCACTTACATGATCTTGGAAAGGTTTCGAGGTTTCCGAGTGTGTGCTATTTTAAAAGCACACCTATCACTTCAAGTATTTGAGGTCTCGTTTGTGGCTGGCATCGCGGGACGGAGTCTTAACGGCACAGCTACCGAACTGAAGTGATCCCGCGTCGCAGCCAACATGCTCTCGACAGTGATATACAGCTCTCGGGCCCGCCATTCCCAAGTAGATCATCTACTAAGGATATCATCAGGCACGATTCTCGACTTTGCCCCACATGCTTCAACTTATCACCAGGCTCAGCGGAAAGCCACTACCCGCGTTCGGGTCTCTGGCAACGGCCCCAACTCGGGGATCGGCGTATAAACGCCGCAATTGTCGGGGACATGGACGAGCCACCCGTGTGGGCTGACCCCGTGGTTCGAAATGACTATAATATCTGGGCGGTGGCTGCCTCTTTCTATGACATCGTCGAGAAAGCATTAGCGGGTTGTGGCTCGTGTAAGATAGTGGAGCGAGCTGTAAGAATTCTGGGAGCAGGAAAGTTTGATGGATTAAGTATCCGCATGTACATGCTCTTCCATAAAGATGATACTCTCAGATTATACGTCTGTCAACTGGGTGACGGTGTTACAGAAGAGGATGAAGTGTCTTTCTTATTCGCGGGAGTCTTTGATGGGCCGTCTCTCCCTGAGGTCCAACGGGAGCAGCTAGCACGATATGAGTTGTATACCCTCCCCGGTAAGTCTCGCTTCTTCTAATTTTACGTGTTCTCGTGCTGAAGACATGGTTCCAAAGACAGACCCTGTCCCTGGACTACAATAGGCTGCCGATCGAACCAGATTTTGATGGGATCGAACTATGAGAGCGTGGAGTATAGATGGAACGGCGGCGCTGTCAAGCACATCAATCTGGAACCAGGCTTAGAAGAAAACATTCAGACAATGAAGACTTTGATGACCACTGTTCTAAAAGTCATGACTTTTGCGAGAAAGCGGAAGCTCTGGTTTCACAAATTCGACGGCTGCCAAAACGGGTTGTTTATGTCGGTCCCGAAGACAACACCGGCATACGGGTCTTCGAGCATGCGTACGACGTTGAGACCATCAAAGAACCATATATCGCACTGTCTCACTCGTGGGGACCCACTGAGCATCCAAAATTGAAACACGACAACTTCGAGCAGAGGCATGAGAACATTCCGTACAGCGAACTCCCACCGCTCTACAAAGATGCCATTACGATTACCAGACGCTTTGGTATCCGATATATATATGGATCGACTCATTATGCATCATTCAAGACGACAACATTGACTTCTTTGAAGAGGGTGCAAAAGTGACATTGATCTATGAAGGAGCCGAGTTTGTCCTTGTTGCAGCTTCATCTCCTGACGGGGATGCAGGGTTGTGTATCACCAGTGCACCTTGCGTGGAAATCAAAGGCGAGACGGACACTGGAGAGGATTTCAGCATTTTTGCAAGAGAAGAATGCTCTCATAGAGTCCTTGGCGATGAGAATATGACATGGCGTGCTTCCCCTTTGGAGGACTGTTCTCCCTATTGGGACGTCGATTGGACAGAAGACCCGGCTTTTCACGACCCTGTGGACCTTGAGTTGAATCCTCCAACTTGCACACCCAGATATGAAGGTTTCAAGTACGGTCCGGTGTCGAATGGATACATATTCATGACAGGGGAAATCATGAAGGTGGATTTCTGGATGCAACGTGGCCAGGACACATGGGTCTATATGGTGAAGAACGGCCGTCATAGTCCAGCGACCGCTATAGATAGTCTCTCACGACTAGAAGCTCAGCCTATACTGAAGGGAAAGACGGCCAAGAACGGAGATGCAATGCGTCAGCTGTGTTGTCTGCGATTTTGCACGAAGCCTTTCCCTGCTTTCGGAGGCGGAGGAGCGGGAAGCGAAGGTGTTTTGTTGTTGGTTGATGCAAGGCCAGATATTAGGAACAGACAACCCAAATTTGTCCAGGATCATGAGCTAGTTTTTGAGCGTATTGGTTTTACATATGGTTATATGTCTAACGACTGGAGCCACGCTTCGGATCCAAAGAAGGTCAGCATGTATCTCATATGATGGAAAGACCATCGGAATGAGCATCGATAGTACGGCCAAGGGAATTGCTCACTTCGTACTGATAATATGTGGCCCATACTTCATGCACGTCGACCGACCGACCGTGCAATGGGCACGTGGGTTGGGAAGCTTTCTGAAACTCCATTCAGGAATCTGTGATCACCTCGATGGACATCTCTTCATTCAGTCCCTCGAAACAAGAACGAGTTCTGAAGCCTCCCGCGCACCTACTTCTCTTCTCACAACAGGATACCCGACCCCAAATCCCTGGCCGGGATCTCTCCACCAGAGCAATAGAGAATGTGCCGTACCAATGGTGAGCGAGCCATCGTTAGTTTCCTGTCTACACCATCATCGCGTAATCTACGGGTCACAATCCACACTTGCTTCTCGTGGCATCGCCTCCTATAGAACAACCTTTCATAGGGTGTTCTCTTGTGAGACAACTTTCGTGCGGGCAGAGGGAAATTGCAAGCGTGGCAGATACACGCAGTACCAGCCTACTACCACAAACTCGAAGATCTTAAAGCTGGGGTATGATTCTCTTGAAGAAAAACTGGAGACAGTTCCACGTTTCCTCTAGTCTGTTACCCTAGTCTGAATTTCCTTTCCGGTCATCCTTGTGCTCGTCGTGACGTGCGTCCCTGTGGCTTGATTACATCGAAGGATTTATGTGTCACGTCGGGGGGGGGGGGGCAGCTCAAAACCGCACAGATCGTCGATCCAGACCGCCTCGAGCCTCGGAAATGGCAGGCTGTGGAGCCGGGACCGAATGCTTCAACACCGGCACCGGCGTCTGTTGCGGCTCTCTGGCGCTGTGCTGTGGCTCGGGATGTTGCGATGGCGGCGACGGAGAGCATTGCTGCAACAACGCCTGCTGCGGGGGCAATGATTTCTGCTGCGGTGACTCGGACATCTGTTGCGAGCAAGGCAGAGAGAGGCCTGCGTCGTCTTGGTCCAGGGCAGCATCATCACCAACCTCACGTCGTCGGCGGTATTGATGCACGGCCACGGTCACGTCCTTGGCGAACAGCACCATCACGATTGCTGTGGGGGGTGGTGGTGGGCGACAGCACGTCGTCCCGTAGCCCGACTGTCTCAACGAGAATCTCCACGTCCTCGGCATCGAGATCACCACAAGCATCTGATGGCTGGCGGGAGTATAAGCAGCGAGAGCAGCGGCGTTACAACTAGTCTGATCGCAGGATTTGGAATGAGGCAACCGGCGAAGAGCAATCTCAATAGAACCGATGAGATGGACGCGCTGGGAACGTCCGCCGACCGAGATGCCAGTTGATGGAGTTTCATCTCCAGTCCATGAGCTGCATGGGGAGTCGAGGCCAACGGAGATAGGCCCGGTGGCATAGGAGCCTATACTACTTAGGTAAATTAGTGAATAGGTCCAAGGTGCTCATCACGTAGATTCAGTTTGCTTGTGCGCACGTCAGGTATTAATCGTAGAAATCACCGCACTATGATTTGTTTCTGCTCTACCCATCTGCTGCTAATTACTCCGGAGACCTCTATCTGCGTCAACCTAGTCCAACGAGACCACGCACCGAATGTGCAACTGGGGGAATAACGGTCAGTATGACAAACAGAAGACCATAGAGACTCATCGACAACGAGCTCAACGCCGCGGCCCGTCTGTCCTTTTGAAGAAGCATCGCCGTCGCAATCGCAGACGAGTTCGCCCCCATCACGACACCAATCGTGACGAAATCATCTAATTGCACAGGTAGCAAGTTAGTCATCTAAATTCAAATCTTAATTCCACCATGTTTCAAGAAGTAGGCAGATAGAGGCGTAGGAGGGTATGAGGAGCACAAGGGTAAGATGGTGACAGAACGAAAGAATGCGCCTGGAGGGGGGGGGGGTTCTATGCGAAACACATCACTGTGAAAGAAAGACGCATATCATACCTTTCGAAATCCTCAATACCCTCAAAATAGTGGGACCGAAAATCGGCCCACAGATCCCACTAACAACAGCCAGCACAGAAATCGCATCGATGCTCCCACCCAGATTCCCCGTCGACAGCTGCGCCAGCGCGAGGGTGACGCTCCGCGGCGCCATGGCCAGACTAATCGCCTGCTCGACGCCGAGGGCGTGGCACAGAGCCGGGTATCCGAACAGTGACGGAATAGCGAGCGCGACGACGGGCGCGACTATGGCGAAGAATTGCGCACGCAGCTCACGGCGGTACTGAAACATGGGTAGGGCGAGCGAGACGATGCTTGCGTCCAGAAGCGCGGCGAGGAGGTCACCTGCCCCAGGGAGAGGAAGATTTGGGGCGCCGCGGAGGTATGATTTGTATGAAGTGCCGTTGCGGTAGAGATGGAGGCCTTCGAGCAGGGTTAGATGCTTCGTGAGGCTGAAGAGGTAGACGCAGAGGATCGTGGTGAGGCCTGTGACAAGGACGGGGTTGGCGATACGTTTGACCTGGGGCCGGAGAGCGTCAGCGGCGTGGAAGATGAGGACGTTGAGGCTGAGGAAGAGCGGCATGGTGTAGTTGGCTGCGTAGGCGATGGGAAGCCCCGCTAGGAGGAGGGCCACATGTGGAAGCAGGTTGATGTTCTTGAAGAACAGTGACGTCCATCTTCCTCGACCTTCGGATGCGGTGTCTGGCTTCTCAAGCGCCGGTGAGTTCTCGTCCTGGACTGGCTGTATTTCTCTCGCTGCCTCGAGATCACTGGGGCCTTGATCCTGCTCCTCTGCCAGGGTTTCTGTCTGAGTCGATATCGCGTTGTCGGCCTCTGCCGATCGCTGCATGACGGCAATTGGACTGACGTTAGAGTTGGCGTTATTCCCAGCGCATGCAAAGACAGCTCCATCAGATCTTCGAAACTTTCTTGACAAGACTTGCACACCCCAGCAACTGTAGGCCGTCAATGCGAGCTGGAACACGTAACCAATGACGAACACGCCGATCAGAACGCCAATCTGAGCTCCATCAATAGGCCTGCTGGTGGGGAGCATCACGAAGTTGGGGGTAAAGTAGAGAGCCATTGTCCGTAGTGCGAAACCCATGGGCACATCACTATGAGATTCTGAGAGTTAGCAGTTGCTCTTGTCAGGCATTCGCGATTCGGAAGGGAAGCCGGGCTCGAGTTCCACTGACAGCATGCTCAGGACCTTGCTCACAGACTGTTCCGGCAGCAGTGCCTCGCAGGCAAGGAGGACGAAGAAGAGGAAGAGAAGGCACGCCACGCTGGCTGGGAAGGCGACCGTTCCCAAGCCGATGAGGCCGTCGATGCCGACGATAAGGTAGAGCAGGACAACGCAACCAAGCGGAGCCAAGATCCATGTTCGGAAGACGTCCTTCCAGAACTGTGCCATTGTGCTCTGTGTAGACATGGTCCAGTCAAGTTGGGTTGTAGAGAAGCGTTCACAGGCAGGTGTTACTCTGCCAAGACCTTCTCTAGATGAGAAGGGTCGACAACGGGGAAGAAGGGCCAGGATAATTCCTCGAGGCAGCGAATCTTGTGAGGCAGACACAGGCAGTGACCCCGAGCGTACCACAGTTAGGTATGCTAGCTGGTCGACCACTGACCGCAATTCTGTGTCAATAATGGTCCCGAAGATCAGAAGTCGGGTTTGGTAGCGGCAGTGGACCACATGGTGGCCGGTATCCTGTATTCTTGAGGCTGATCTGGGAGTAGAGTATATCGTACATCATTCCACCAGCACGAGTACCCTAGCCTGCTACTCCTTCACCACCCTTGCGACATCCTAAAGGGTTGCCCTGAAGCACGTCTGGCACGTACTTGAACGACGATATCTGTGCCGGCTACATCCAGTCGCCACACCATGGCGATGCGGTGGTGACTTTGGGGGAATTCTTGAAGGTGGTCGCCCAGCGTGGCCAGGACTCAAAGACCTTCGCGTCCCAAAAATCGAGGGTCTCGCATCCAAGTAAGTCGTGCCAGTTGATTCCCTCGGTCCTCGCCTGACAAGATAGCTCATTCCATTCGACTCCATTGTACCAGTTGTCTGTCTCAGGGCGCGCCTGGTGGGCATCTCCTCCTGCACCCTTCCCGAACTCAAGCCCTTGGGCTCCTATCCCAGCGCACTCAGCGTCCCCTTCGTACTCGGCACCTCGCCCTCCCTGCCCGGTATCTTGCTCGTCGCCATGCGGATCGCCACAGCCAGGGCCTTGAACGCGGACTCGGCGCGGTGATGGTCGTTCTCGCCCCGGATGCAGTCGACGTGGAGGGTGATGCGAGCGCCCTGCGCGAAGCTCTGCATGCAGTGCGGGATCATCTCGCAGCTCAGGTCGCCGATCTTCTCGCGCTTGAGGCCCAGCTCGATGACGCTGTAGGGGCGGTTCGACAGGTCGACGACGGCACGGCTGAGGGCTTCGTCGAGCGGGGCGTAGGCGTAGCCGAAGCGGGCGAGGCCGGCCATGGAGGTCAGGGCCTTAGCAAAGGCGCTTCCTAGGGCTATGCAGACATCTTCGGCGGTGTGGTGGTCGTCAACTGTGCAACGACGGAGCTCAGTATTCTGCAATGGCCCTGAATAGTTCCTTGCCAGGCGTGGATGGTGACTCACTGTGCAGGTCGCCCTTGCATGCTATTGCCAAACTCCAGCCGGCATGTTTTGCGAGCGCGTGTAGCATGTGGTCCAGAAAGCCAATTCCCGTGTTCAGGCTTATCGTCTGCGACTTGCTAGATTGTGCCGCGTGTCCGTCTGCGCCGTTTGCGAGCAGTCTTTGGTCTGTCTCTGGTGGAAATGCCCCGCCGTCGAGGTTCAGCGCGAGCTGGATGCTGGTCTCGTTCGTGTCACGGTTCAGAGCTGTCCACCGGGGTGCTGTTTCTGAGCTCATGGTGTAAAATGATGTACTGACGATGCGTCGTGAATTGTTTGTCAGATGTAGTTTACAGTCTGGGAATTGAGAAGTGCATAAAATTTCTAGTGACGTCGCAGGCAGGGGCATCTTGCATAGTAATAGGCAGGCGGGGATGGCCTTGCGACAGGGATTATCGCAATTAAGTTGACGACTGTGAATGCCCTCACTTTCACCCTCTTCGCCCAACAGCCAAATCACAGCGAAATTAGCAATCAAAATCTGCAATGCGCCAAAGATGGCACTGGTTGTACTACATAGCCCTATGGTTCCCCAATGTCGCAGAATTGTATAGGACGTCCCTTAGCACATCATCCTGCCGGCGGTGGCGAGCTGGCTGAGCGTACCATAGTAACTGTAAGCCATGGCACTGGTTGTCAGGTGATGCATTATGGATGGTAAGTTACGGTGGAATTTAGTTGAGAATCAACAGAAGTTTCAAGATGCTGGCGAGGTTTTATAACACCACACAAAGTTGAGGTATCATTCATGCCGTCATGAGAATATGGAGCCTCTCTGCTGTGAAGGCACTGAACAGTCCGTGCCACCCCCCCCCCCGGGGCTCTTACATGCCGGTACTTGCAATATTTATCACACAATTTCCACCGGCTTGAAGTAGTTGAATCTTGTCTGCTCCCAACCGTCTGGTTCCAAATTCGTCAAGTTCCAGTTTCATCAGGGAAGCAAATGTGTCTGTCTGAGGCAGGTTGTCATGAAATGATGCCGCTCTGGTTTCCTGTTGGTTCTTGACGTCTCCTAGTATCGTTCATACAGGTTGGCCATTTCACTCTCGAAATAGGTCCGCTGGATTTTGGAATCGTGCTGGCCTTGTTCAGCTCAAATATCTCAAATATCGCAGACGCTCCCACGTGTCAGTCGTGGTGCTCGAAAAGGCAGGCGTACTGGCAATCATGAACCTGCATAAACCAACAGAACCGTCGAGCAGGTGGGCAACGAGATAAAGAAACACGAATTAGAATCCTGAGGAGTACAGTGACCCATGTCAATGATCTACATAGTATAAGGTTACCCACTCCGGTGTGACCTGTCTGACTGTAGGCATCGACTCACCAGATATACTCGAGATTGTTATGCCCTCCCGGAATTTCCCCGGGCCCTGATCCTGCGAAGGACTACTGCGGCTTGTACGTCTCTCCGCCCGGCAGGTCAACAAGGAAGCGAAACCACTACCTTGAGGGCTTTCGAGCGTTGGAGCAGTCCCACCGCCCTTTTCTGGGGGGCGAAAAGCATACGGCCCATTTTCTTTCAAGTCCCTGAACTCAGGCTATTTGGAGGGAGTGATACCTGGAAGAATACTCAAAGTGACACCGCTATTTACCTTGTTAGGCCACGTGGGTCCGCGGGGAGCTCCTGTAGCCGTCGACGGGATACTACCTCTGAAAGCACATTCACTTTAGGTACCTCAAGTCCACAGGTTAGAACCATTTTAGATAGAACGATGCTATACCACAACTTGATTGAAGTCAAGATTCAAGAGGCTCTCGTTCTCGAACAATATACGTGGAGCTTGCTAGTGGCCAACAATCCAGAGGCAATACTGTGATGTGACCCAACCACTTGACTGACCAGTTGGAAGACAATGGCGTTTCGCCATTTCATCCTGAACCTTTGTTGGTAGCCACCCGTGCCACCTGCAACCTTGCACTAACGGACGTCGAATCCAAGCAAATAGGGTTACCAGACTCTCGGGCCCAGTAACTGCTATATACTCATTACCTCATAGAATAATGTAGAGGGGACGATACCTAGGTATGTGTGTACATGGGCGCAATACCTAATTCGCTCGGAAATAACAGACAGATCTCAGAGTCTGCATACAGGGAGGGGAAAGGGGTTTGTGCCTCTAATCCGCACGACGTTATCTTTTGAAATCGCCGGGACAAACGGTTACCTCTGTGTGCTCCCTCCTTACCTGTTCAGTATTCCTTTCGCTCGCGGTTTTGCCATGTGGCTATGAGAGAAAACCTGTGACAGGCTCATACACCACACCGTTCAGCTTCTCCATCGATCTTGCCTAACTCACCTTTTACAAGCTGCATTGCTCCCTTATCCCATTTCCCAAGAGCTCAAGGTTGATGCTGCACTGAAAATTCCACGTCTCATTCAAGGTTGATCTTCAGGATGGAATCCGACGACAAATTCCAGCTAGCCACGGTCGATATCGCAAACATCGATAGTACCAAAGGCAACCAATCCCCTGAAGACGTAGCACTCTGGGTGAAGCAAACGCGCGTACGGCGTCTCTTTACGGAGTCTCAGCTCTTTTCTTTCTCCGCCTCGTACCTCGTTACCTGGCTCGCAGTCGGCAGCAACATGTACTACGCATTTCTCAATGGTGGACCCAAGGCCTTTCTGTTCAACTATATCTTTGTGGTCTTCGGCGTTCTGGCACAGGCGGCTTCGTTCGCGTCAATCCAGCCCGTCGCCGGTGCTCAGTACTATTGGACTTATGTAAGATCCGTTGAAGTCCCAATTTGGAAGTCTGACTGGCTGATAGATCTGAAGAGATTTGCATCTCCGAGCTGGCCGCGGTTCCTCACCTGGATTCAAGGATGGACCACGTGGGTTGCCTATATCGCCTGCCTTTCCAGCTCCCTAAACGGTAATATCGTCATTATCGAAGCCACTATCGCTATGAACTCTCCATCCTATATAGTTACCGGTTGGAAGACCTTTCTGCTTCTTGCTGCCCATATTATCATCTGTGCTGCGGTGAATATATGGCTCTTTTGGATCGTGCCTTGGTTTGAGATCCTAGTAGGAGTTCTCAATATCGTCTATTTTTTCATCTTCCTTGTTACGCTTTGGGTAATGGCCCCACGAAACCCTGCTAGTTTTATGATGGAGACGAGTACTTATTCAGGCTGGGATAATTACTTCGTCTCGTGGAATATAGGCATACTATCGCAGGTTTGGCTCTTTGTCGGTAAGTTTCTATATCCAATATGAAAAGAAGACTCTGTAATTGACATTTATTAAGGCTTCGAGTGCCTGGTTCATATGGGCGAGGAGACGAAGAGGCCTAAGGTCGCGGTTCCACGGGGCTTGTTCTGGTCTATTTTAGTTAACGGGATTTTCGGCCTAGTGATGCTTTTTACTTTCACAGTGAGTGCGCTGACTCTAGGGCCCGCGCCTATCTGGCTATAAACAGCATTGCTAATCAGTTCCCATTACAACTTAGCTTTGCATGCCCTCTGATATCGAGGAAGTTATTAATGCCACTAGTCCAATGGTGACAATCCTCCTATATGCAACGGGGTCCGAAACGATAGCCAGCGCCGTTGTCTCGGGGCAAATTATTATGGGGTTTTCCTGTGCCATGGCAGTTTTCTCATCGGTCACTCGACTAACCTGGGCCTGGGCGAGGGACGGCGGTTTGCCACAGTATTTTAGCCTCGTTGATAGCAGGCACCTAGTTCCAATACGTGCCGTCAGCTTGACAAGTATGTGAAATTTGAGATTCTGAACCCTCTTCTCGGAACATTTGACCATATGTCAGGAATCACGGGCGCTACCTAATTTCAAGAGCTTAGTCTCTTTTGCGTCGGCCTAGAGAGCTTCTTCTATATTTGGGGTAAGGGCAGGTTTCACTGAAAGAACGAATGCTAATACTTGACTATTAATAGCGGTACTCGTACTGCTTCTAGGTCTCCTGAATATTGGAAGCGGAACGTATACGGCACTAGGCGCAATCACTTCGCTATCTGTAATTGGATTTTACGTCAGCTACGCTATTATGCTAGCAGTCGTTCTCCTGGCTCGATATTCTAAAGATGGATTTACCACGGGCCTATGGAGCTTAGGTCGCTTAGGCCCGTTCGTCAACGCCTTCGGCCTGCTTTTCACCTGCTGGGCTATTGTTTGGCTTCCATTTCCCTCGGTGTTACCCGTCACCGCGTCGAATATGAACTGGTCGCTTCCGGCGTATGCGACAATTATGATGATAGCTCTGACGCTCTGGTTTATGCGCGCAAGGAAGAGTTGGCCAGGTCCTAACCAGAGGGTCGCCGATATTGTGTTACGGGATTCCTAGAACTGATGCGGTGGTGGTTGGTTAAGGTATCGTGGCCGGGAGAATTCTTAGGGTGACGCAGGAGTCCATAAGAGGCCTCCGCGACTATGGTCTGCGTAGGCGTGGAGAAAGTGGCAGACTGTGAGTAGGAGTACATGACTGTGGAATTAGATGGTATTGGTTGCTGAGAGTAGGGAGTTAGCTCCTTGTGCTGCAAGAAGGGCAATTGCTTCCAAGAGGGCTGTTGCAGTTATGTTGGCGCAGGACTTGATTCTAGCCTCAATAGGTGGTCACCGAGGACAGGTAGAGTGTCGAATGGCGAAATATGGGATGCCTGTTGGTTGGTGTGAGCACTAGTAGTTACTTTATGTATCGACTGTGTGGGAACGCCTTTTGTACATCGTTGTATAGAGTGGAGGATATTTGGGGACGGCAGTGGCAAAGGAGAAATTGCCCTTACTTCAGAGCACCAAGTTCGCTCCGAAGCCGAGTAGGCTACTGGTCAGGGGCTCGAGGCTACCTATATAGTATCTATAAGCATATGCTTTCCTTGGATTCGGACAGCACCTCGATATTGTAGATCTCGTAACCCTGATACTCTTCTTACTAGATGAGAGCCTTGCTGTCATCGTGAAGGCGGTTCTGTATAAATTGGAGGACAAGACGATAACAAGTTCAAGCGTGGTGACACTCTTGCCCTATTAGACTTGCTTCTAAGGAAAGTGTCCAAGTCAGACGAGGTCCACAGGAGGGTTGGCCCTCTTCACATGCATAAGACATGGGATCGACAAGGCCGGTCGACGACCTTGCATCGACGTACAGGCACGTAGATATACACAATTCAATACAAGTTATGTTACACTACAATACATATTGAGCACAGCCTCCAAGCCCCCTCCCGGGCTATCCAAACTATCTCTGAGGCGGTCCAGGGAACAACACCTGGATCTGCTTACTCTCCACCGGACTCCCACTCTCCCTCTTCCCCTTCTTCGCCGGTCCCAAGCTCGCCTTCCGCCCGTATTTCGACGTAGAAGGTCCCGCGGTCGGGGGCGGAGGGAACCATGGCTCCTGGCTGCTCCGCGCGCTGGGCCAACCGTGCTGCTTCAGCAGTGGCGATGATGACTCTGGGCTCTTGAGGCTCGGGTACCCACTGCCCTGGCTGCTCATGGTCGTCGTCTTGGGCTTAGGGCTGCGGTTGAAAGACTGTGAGGATGAGGCTGTGATGGGCGTGTGGTCGGCTGGAGTGTGTGGTGTGTTGATGGCTGGCATGGGCCGGGCAGTGGCAGATGGTGAGATGCCGAACTCGTTTGCTCTCGGCGACTGGTGGGCTGCGGGAGGTGGTGAAAGTCCTGCTTCGGTGGTGTCTATCGTCATAGGTCCCTTCTTCGTCGTATGCGTTTTCTCTGGACGGTCGAAATTATTCCATTGATCCGGGACGATGCTATTTTGGAGCGATGAAGAAGTATTCTGGGGCCATCCATCTAGCGAGGTCTCATACGGATGTCGTTCGAGTTTCGGCTTGGACTCAATATAGTACCGCCCATTGGGGGCACTATTGTTCGCCGACATCCCGGCCATCTGCTCATCCAGCGAGCCATACGTCTGTTGCTCCTCCACCGGTGGCAGATCGGTGAAGAACTTTGGCGACAGGGGCGAAGCCAAGATGTTGCGACACTTGAAGGAGAAGGACGACCGCCTTTTGTCTTTCCCCCAGCGAGGCTTCCCCAGCCCGAAATTGGCCCTGTTCTTGCGCCTACGGCATCGCACGAAGATGATGGCGGCCACTAAGATCAGAATGGCGGCTCCGCCGACCGCTATCCCCGCGAGAGCTGCCGTGCTGAGGGTAGGAGAGCTGCTTGGCTTGTCCAGAGTTGAGGGGTCGACAATCTGGACGACACTGCTTGAGAACACGGAGTCGCTTAGGCCCAAAAGGTCCGAGGTGTTGGGTCTCTGGAGACAGCCTGCTTCCAGGGCCACAAGAGCTAAAGTATGTAAGTCAGTGTCCTCTTACCAATATGCCCTGGGAAAAGTAAGCTACGTACCATTTGCGATATAGTTGGTGTCACCATCCGCGCTGACACAGTCCAAGCAGGTCTGATAGAACTGGCCGGTCACCGAGCCTCCATCGGCATCACAGTAGCCAAATTCGTCCGAGTCTGAGTCGGCGGTGCTTAGACTGTCGTACTCCAGCGCGGTCTTGAGAGCGCCACATGCCGTGGACGTCTCGCATGGATTCGCCCCAGAGCCTGTCCCATTTGGATATCCATATACACAGTAGTCAAAGCTATAGCGAAGATTGTCTGTGCCAGGTGTGTCAGATTCTGCTGCTGTATGTCTGTCTCTTTCGTCGGGTCTGGACTTACAGAGAAACCACCCCTGATCACTCTCATCACCGTGAGTGTAGGTGCTGTTCTGCAGACAGCTCATGCATTGCTTCCATGTTGATCCAGCACCTGCGCTGGTAAAATCCGAGTCCTCGCACACGATGTCGGCTGATACGGTGTCGGAGGAACTAGAGCTCGATTCATCTGATGTTGAAGTGTCTATGCATTGTGAGGAACAAGGAGAGTTTGGTGACACTTGAAGGGTCTCGATGTGGGAGGAAAATAAGAGGAAAAGAAGGATATGTAGAGAGTGAACGGCCATATCAAATGGTTTGTTTCCGTGGATACTGAAACGAGTGGTAAGGTTGTCAAGGCGAAGGCTCTCGCTACCGGACTGCTGAGCGTGCGTATAAGAAGTGAATGTCAACCAAGAAGCCTCAACCAGGAGGTTCTTTTGCTGCTAACAATTAAACAACTATTAAGCAAAGAAGAATAAAGAGGAAAAATAGTATACAGACAAGGTCGACTCGAGGATCACACTGGACTTCGAAAACAAAGACTCAAGAGAGACGAGCAAAGGTCGAGGTCCCAAGAGCAACCATTATCAATGTCGCACAGCTCCTCGATACGGACAAGATGAGTCCAGTCCGGATGGCTATGACGCCCTCATGTCGGCAGAGGTCACTATCACACGGTCTCCAGGCGCCAGCAAGCCAATACCGATGCCAAAAATGCCCGAAGCAAGCCAGTTGGGAAGCAGCATCTCTGCGATGGCTGTGTGAAAACGGTGGATTCCCAGGCCCAATGCGTCGGGCCTCATTCCAGATCAGACGAGTGTCTGTCTTCGATCAGGTTGGACATGTGGGTGGACATGTGGGTGGCTGCAGGAGCGGACCTTGAGCGCATCGTCGATGCGGGTTGTGATTGGTGTCGCTTCGCGCCGGCGGTTAGGCAATGTAGCCCTCTGCTGCACCTGCTGCACCTGCTGCACCTGCTGCACCTGAGTGGAAGTGGCAGCAGCTTGCGCCTATCCAATGACGGTGAGCCCCGGCCGTGTTGAGCTTCATCTGTTGTGCCGCTGGAGATTGTTGGCTTACCCACAAGGCTCGTAGCGCGCAGATGAACCCCCAAAACATCGAAGCATGTGATCTTCTGCGATGTCTCTTAGGTAAGCAAGTCTCACGATCATTTCTTCGGGGTGAGAAGGTGGCCCGGGCGCTTAAGGCTGACAAGGGCCGTCCCTGTCACGCACTGATCCCGACAACCCGGGGCGACTTCGGCAGAAGGCCGATCCACTTCCAACCTCCATCCACTCCTGTTGCGGACCTCACGGACCCACTATCCATCTGAACTAGTAGAAACCGCATCAGGTCGGAGCTTTTCACAACCGTTTCTGGTCTCGCGTCGCCTCAAACCTCGCCTCCTTCAGATTGTTGCTCAGATCCAAGAGACTGGTGCCGAATTCCATGGCGCATCACCATTGGCATTTGCCACGTCTCCCGGCATATCCTTTACCAAGGACGATAGCTCGCAAGCTGCTGGGCTTCCACCAGTCCTTCTGGAACCTCGGCGTCTGATGCGCACCAGAGCTAGGGAGTCCGAGTCCATCTTTGCAAGCCGTGCGAGGCTGGGGGTTTTTTGTTCATGCGCCCAAGGACAACCACATTCATGCGGTCCAAGAATACGAGGTGAACTGACGTTCAGCCGTCCATGTGGTCGGGTCGAGTCCCATTAATTATGCTGACGGCTGACAATGCTCATTAGTCTTAGGTTCTATTCTGAATCCTAGGCACTCACGATATGATATCATGGTCTCGTCCAACTCCTGGCCTGCAAACTGCATCATCCTAAGCCCCTAGCCGGATTACCCAAGAGGCCACAAGCCAAAATCAGAAGCCAACAAGGAAGCCAACAAGGAAGCCAACAAGGAAGCCAACAAGGAAACCAAGCCGATTTTCCCATCTCCCAACGCCCTATCACCAGAACACCTTTCCCCGGGCATCTGTCTTGCCGTTCCTGTCTAATCCGCCATGCTTGTCCATTGCCCATCCGGATGTAGGAAAGACCCGAGTTGCAACCCAACACCAATGAACTCCCATATGCTAGACATCTCCCAAGCTCACCGGTTGGCCAGGATGTTGTTTCCAGTTTCCGTAAAGTTGCTAACGAACATACACCGATTCGATCCTCCCACTTCGGTTGGGCAATTGGCGTGGAACAGCATCACGTTTTCATTATCATCTCCAGGGACCGTGCTCGTTCCTCCGCCCGGCGAGGTCAGATTAAACATTCTCGTTTCGAGGAACGGCCACATACTCCTCGTGTATGGACCCGATACAGCGTCGGCTGTTGCGTACAGGACGTTATAATCAGTCGAGGTGAAGCAGTGGCTGCTATCTTCATCCAACGCGTGTTAGCAACTATTAGAACAGGACATTTCCAACATGTATCGGGGGTCTTTTGGAAGCTTCTTCATTGCCTTGTGAGACATGCAGTTTGTACGCTGGGCAAAACCCAATGCAGATCTGGTCATCAAAGAAGAGGTCCGAGGAGCTAATAACCCCCCGAAAGACCCCCGAGACATGCTGAGGATTCCTAGAAGGGGCAACAGATAACTGAGAAAGTAGCTTACAGAAGAGCACGTACTGCCCATTGCCGGATCTGACGATGTTGGGCGCCTCCACGAGAGGCCCGTCTGCGTCGATCCGGTCCAGGATCTGCACTGGGTCTCCAATCTTGGTTATCCCATCGCCTGCGACTTTCTGGAGCATGATCGGTGTCGACTGTATCGGCGCGACCGTGTTATCGCACGAGCCGCCATTGCCTTGGGAATTACCATCAATCTTGTACGACACGTATCGTGTACCGTGCTTGTCCTGGAAGCCGGAACTGTCGATCGAGCCTCCCCGATCCTCATCGCAGTGCCAGTATTCGTCATTAACCTGCCACGGGCCCTCGATCTCATCCGCCGTTGCAACACCGAGGCAGTGTACCGCGGTGTTGTTGGCCAGAGCCGCCGTATAGTACATCACATAGGTTC
This sequence comes from Juglanconis juglandina, assembly GCA_003012975.1. Classification (NCBI taxonomy): domain Eukaryota; kingdom Fungi; phylum Ascomycota; class Sordariomycetes; order Diaporthales; family Juglanconidaceae; genus Juglanconis; species Juglanconis juglandina. Next base: position 19,059 of record MUZJ01014380.1, on the reverse strand, counting down.
CATTATCCACCATGCGGACGTCCGGGGCCCAGACGTCCACGTTGTTCGTCCAAGAACCCGAGCCGTCTTGCAGGAGATCCTTATCCACGTAAGTCCAGGGGCCGGTAGCAGCTGGTGCTGTCGCGTACTGGACCCGTTTGCCAGCGGAAGCCGTTGCGAAGGCATACCAGTTGTTGGGACCCTCGATGAGGGATGGGTCGGGGAAGTCCACGTTCAGAGCCGGGGTCTTTGCGTCCTCGACATCATCCATCCAGGTGAACTTTCCGCGCACTCCTGCTGAGGTTGGTGCAGCCTGCACGCTTCCCGCAAGAAGCAGGCTGGCTAGACCTGCCCTGATGGTCATCCTTGAAATAGGCCTCATGGTCTTGTCAGGAGGTGACCGGTCTGCTGGTGATGTGACGGTGTAGTTGCCGTCATAAAGGTATGAATAGTATTCCGGTGTTTTAGGGTCATCCGAGGAGTGGGAGCAGACCACCAAGGAGAGAGAAAGAGAGACAAAGACAGAGAGAGAGACCGAAAGGTTGAGAAGATCGGAGAAGAATAAGTATGGAGCAGTAATATGAGATATCGAGAGATAGGAGGGGGGTCAAGGTGGGAGATGTTGACCACTTCCAGAACTTTTCTCTTCCTAATATGGGATGCAGTTGTCTGTCTGACCAGCAAGAGCATCGTCCCGGAAACACAAACAACAGCACTTGCCCTCGACATTATAAATACCCAGATCGGAAACAGCCCAAGGCGCAGGACTGCTCGAGCAGCCGCCATCAAACAACCTCCTTCCCTGCATCATCATGGGACGACTAGTTGCCTTCAGCTTTAAAACTCAAATAAGACAGCTATCTACCGCCCGCAGGGCCCGCAGGGGAGCATGCATGACCCACATGAGGTCAACCTCATCGGTTTTCCTCCATGTAGGTTCGAGAAGTCGTGCTTTTCGTCTCGCCGGTGAATCGGAGACCATGAGGGTTACGGAACATGGGTCGTCTTGCGCCAGGATCCTCCCTCCTTTCGACTTGTCCGGACTAAAAGCTGGGACTCCAGTCCCACTTGGGACTTGGATCTCGGTGGCATTCTGCACCAGACGCCACACCAATGAACGCATCAAGGCCAATGCCTGTGTCAGACGAACCTGCCAGTCTCTTCCGATCCGCTCTAGGTTCGCCCATTGGACCTTGGAGCGGCCCGCACACTCATTTCCGCACCCTGTCCTTCCCGCCGAGCTGCCCGTCGTCACCTCGTTGATGCTGGCGGGTCATCCCTTTGCATACCCGCAGCCACCGTGGCTGGTGATTAAGATTGGGATTCCAAGGCTTTGTTTTGTGTTTCCCTTTTTAGAAGCCTCATGGGGTGGCATGAGAGCCTCGTCCTCGCTAATCTGGAAAGAAAAGGGCGAGCGGGCTCCTTTCCGTCGCTCCTTGTCGGGCGGACCCCCCCCCCCTTCCCCCTCCTTCCGTGAGCAATAGCTCCCATCACCCTCAGCCGAGTCGTCACATCATCTCCCGCCTGTCAACTGCTCGGGACCGTGCATTAGGTGACAGGATTGCAGGAAGCTGCTGGCGGTCGGATGTGTTGTTTCCAAGACAGCCACTAAGACAGCGGTTCCTAAGGCCGTATCAACGCTTCCGCCCACATACCGGCGCACCGCAGCTAGGTGTGCCGGCGACCTCGTTTTGCGAACCACTATTTTACCTTGTTATTTGCCCCATCCCCCCACCTAGACGGAGACATTCAAGGGGTCATCTTCCGCAGCCATTTCGAAACAAAACAGTCTCGACAACGGTGCTACACTTCTCGCCGATCGTATGTACGGGAGCGTGTTTCTATTGCACCCGCCAGCGCTCCCACTTCCCTCCTTAGTAAAATGACCTCACCTACCAGCTCGGTTACAGGGCATTTTCACGATGACTGTCGTGAAGCATTGAACTACCGAAAGCTATGATCTCTCTTGTTTCGCAGACCCTGACCGGGCCCAGTCGAGCCTCCAGTACGATGTCGCTGATTTCAGCAGAGTTCAGGTGCCCAATGCCTGATCGAGCCAATATCATAAGGTAGTATTCTGGTCGTGCCTCGCCCGAACTCCCCTGCACCCTATTACACGTCGGCAGCGTGCCGAATAGCCCTGTTCCCGCCTGTCGGAAGATTCTAAAGCTTAAATTAGAAGCCGAGACTCGGGTAGCCTTGCCCACGAGAGGTCGTGTCAAAAGGGCAAGTTTGCCGCACCCCCCCCCCCAACTAAGCAAGTCTGGATGACTTCGGGATGTGACGACACCTTCGAAACACCACGCTTTTTGAGACCACAAACCTGCGACCCTACACATGCAGGAGGTCGGTGAACTTTCAACACGGAGAACGGACGAGCCACGCGTCGCACCCGACCTCACACCAGCTGCTGCTGCTGCTGCTGCTGCTTTCTCGTCGGGGGGCCATCATCCTCTCCATTGATATGCCACAGCTCGAGTTCCAGATCGAGCGACACAGAGATCGACGACGTGGGACGGGTGCATCGGTCGATCAGATAGCTTCGAGTCTCCCGCCCACTCCCCGAACTCGAGAATTTCTTGCGCTGCGGATTGCGAGCAACATTCCAGCTTAACTTCCCTGGTTTCACGGTGACGGTCACGAGATTCTGTAGCATGTTCTTCCGGCAGAAAGGGCTCCTACCTAGGTACGCTACCGCAGCTGTTGGAATGGCGACCGATTGCCTTGCGCCCATCCGCGGGGTTCTCTCTGGGTGGTCTACTGTGGCTTGTTCATGAGTGTATTTCGATTTTCGTTGATCGACGGGCCCTTGTGCTAAGATGAACATAGTATGTTGCTCTTTGTGCGGGTAGAGTGATCTGCCTGTCATGGTTTGTTCGCAGCGTATTATGAGAACACAAAGTCCTCTTGGAGTTTGGAGGTAGAATTGACGGAATTGACAAGTGTAAAGTGTGACATGTTGGGGTGGGCGGTGTGACTGGTGGGAGATGAAGAAGCAGAATATCTCTCTCCGTAACCTTCTCTCTCTTTTCCTTTTCTCCTTTCTCCGAAGCGAAGTCCTTGTCATTAGGCTTAGAGGGTTTTGGGGTTCTTTGAGGGGGGAGCCATGGTTTGCTGGGGAGCTGGTCCCTGGGCAGTGGCTTGAGTTTTGGCACCTGAACGGCCGGTCTGATATTCTTTGCCTAGAGGTGATACTCGAACCGCGGAAGTGGCCCACGTAATCGGCAACCCTCGGAAATTCAACACCCCGAGGCGGTTCGTCAGTCCCAAATGGTGATCCTTCTCGTCCGGATTCACGTGCTGGTAAACCCGAGTGTCAAAAAACAGCCTTGCCCAGTGACCGTGGTCGGGGGCGGGGCCTTCCGCCGCAAAGCTGCGCTCAGCATAGTTTCGTCAACGATGTGTACAGCAGTGAACTACGATCGCCATGATCACCCTCACATCGCATCATCCTTGACAAGTGAAAGCACCCTGTAAATGTATGTGCGCTTAACGATTCTTTGTGAACACCAATGGCCTCCAAACACGGCCTCCCCTATCTAGCCATATGGTAGAAGAGAAAGCAATGCGCCCAAGCAGATGACACACCCCTATCCATCCTGAACGCCTTTTTGGTGAAATCCAACCCTCCCGCCCGTACGCCAACTAGACAGCAGATGAACTGACTCCAGCCATGATGATGATTTTGGTGGTATCGACTCCGACCTAGAAGAAGCTTTTTGTGTGAATGAAAAGAGCAGCCATTACTAATCGCTGTCATCATCCTCCTTCGCCTCCTTCTTGGCTTTCTTCTCGGCCTTCCTTCGCTTGCGCTCCGCCTTCTCCTCAGATGTCTCGCCCTCGTGCTTCTTCCGCTTCTTGCTCTCACCATCCTTGTCCTTAGCCTCCTTGTGGGTCTTGGGATTGGGGGTCGCGGACGGGGTGCTGGCCGGAGGAGCGACAGTCTGGGGGAGTTCAGAGGGCGCGGCCGCCGTAGGCTTTGCGGAGGCATCCTGGCCTTCGGGAGCATTGTAGTCTGTGTACGAGTCCGTCCACTTGGCGGGCGTCGCTTCGTTGGGTCTTCCGTACTTGTCAAGCTTGCCGTCGGCCTTGAGCTTCTTTTTCTCTGCGGCCGTGGGGCCGAGACCCCATCTCCGGGGGTACAGGTCGCGCTCCATGATGCACCGCTTGACCTTGGCGACGACGCCGTGGTCGCAGGTGGTCATCTCAACGGCGGACATCATCGCAATGCCGATAGCGATGGCCTCACCCTTGGTCGTGATCAGAACACACTCCTCGTGCGTTTCAATGTTGGACTCATATCGCAGCAGACCGGGTAACATCAGTTTCGCGCCATAGGTGATGGCGTTCACTGCACTGTCCTTGACGACGAGTCTCTTGTAGCCAAGGAGCAGGGTCTCGAGAGGCTGGATGACCTTTCTCAGGTAGGTCTCATCACGGTTGTTGTCTGTCACGCAACAGTCAGTCATGCCCCACACCGCTCGGACCACACCCAGAGTGGGACTTACCATATTGCCACTGGGCATCAAGAACATCGTGCAGGGTGACCATGTCTTTGGTCTCGTCCATAGCACCGGAGCGTACACGCCTCAGTTCCTGCATGTGCGCACCCACGCCAAGCAACAGACCCATGTGCACGCAGAGCGTTCGGATGTAGGTGCCAGCCTCGCAGCTGACCCAGAAGACGCCGAGGTGACGGTCGTTGTCGAACTCGATGAGCTTGGACTCGTAGATGGTTCGGATACGGAGCTGTCGCTTGACGGCCGAGATTAACGGGGGTCGCTGGAACAGAGAGCCGGTGAGCAGCTCGAGGACGCGTGCAAACTCAGCCTCGCCGCCGGGAACCTTGTCGTGGAATCGCACAACCGCCACGTACTCCTTTCCTGCACCTTGTTGGGACTTGACAAGTCGCGTGGCTCGGTCGACGCAAACGATGAGACAGCCTGTGACTTTGGGGTCGAGAGTACCGCTGTGGCCGGTCTTTTCTACGCGGAGCATGCGCTTGACCCATGCGACGACTTCGTGGGAGGAGGGGTTAGAGGGTTTGTCGAGCTGGACACCATTCGTGTTAGTACGACGGAAATCGTTGATGACAGAGAGTTGTTCTCACGTTGATGACACCGGAAGAGACTGCAACAAGTTAGCAAACTTGCAAGTGAAGTTGTCGCGAAGCGGAATAACGTACCATAACTCTTGATGTCTCGCATGTGAGGCTTGCAGCCATGGGGGATGGGTGTGAAGTGTCCTGTTCTGACAAGTACTGCGACGATGTCAGCAAGAACGGTCCGTTTGGTAGAGACTGGGAGGGTATCCCGTACGCTTGTCATAGTTCTTCAACAACAGTGGCCAGTCGCTGGTGTCGGCGGCTGGTGTAGTGGTCTGCGGCTTGATGACATGTTCGTCCTCCGGCGCCTTGGACGCGTCCTTGTCGGCCATCTTGTCTGGTCTGAAAGGATGGACAACAGGTACAGAGAATGATGGGAGAGGGAAGCACGATCGTTGTGGCTGCTTCTCGAATTTTGATGGTGCTGTTGCAGATGCAGGTTGCGTTCAAGTCGGTCAATTGAAAAAGCTGCCCAAATTTTTTCGAAAGCATGCGTGGGGGGCAGCCAATTACGCTAGTCTTCTTACGGCCTAGCTGAAAAGCCACCAAGTGTCTATAAACAACCCCCCCCCCCCACTTCCAAAAACATATCCCTCAGAACCAAAATACATAACTTGTCGGCATACTATTCATTTGGAACGGAGAATGCTGTGGAAGACTCGACTGGTACCGTGTACGGTGTACTGTACTGTACCCAGAATACGATTCTGGCCTCACTTCATCGGGCTCGAGGCTATGAAGTTACTGGACCTTTGGTGGTAGCGACCTGGTCAAGGTATTCTGGAGTAAAGGTTTTTAAATCTCCGGTTTTAGTTGAATTTACATTGCTTTGCATCCGCTCACTGAGCTGGACAATGTCCGCGGCGATAGCCCTCCGATTCGCTAACGCTGCTGACAGAAACATCTTGTCCTATGCGGGACCCATGTCCTCCGTCTCACCTGAGGTCAAGGCAGATTCTTATGCTGCGTATGGCTCGGACTGCAAAATACTGGTCTTCAGAATCATCGCCAGACTTGGAATCAGAATCTCGGATGTTGGATGACCCCATCTGGTTCCCTTGTATCAAAGGTCGCCCTGGACTTGCCACGAGCAATGTCTTGCTTGGCGCGCCTTGTTGCAAATTGACACGTTGAATACTTGGTACTCAACAGATTCTCACGTCTTCGGAGGGGGTTTAATAAATTGAGATTGTCGGATAGTATCGACAGAAGACGATACCAGGACACGCGACACTGGATGTAATCAGTGGCGTCGCTCGGGAGGTTATCCAGCAGTATCTTTTCGATCTTCGACTGCACTCTGAGGGCGTGTCGCCAGCTTATCTCAGGACTCATCTTGCATAGTCGCCTGAGCCAGGAAGTTGTCGATACAGGCCGACTGGACAGTTTCCCATGCCGAGAAACTGGAGAAATATACATCGCCGAGGACCACCGGTTCCGACAAGAGCAATCGAACAACGTGCGGGATGTTTTGAACCGGTAGAAGGCTCGGAAGATTCTCTCTTCCTCCAGCTATGTGAGTCCAGGCTACCCTCAATTGCCTCGGCGCAAGTAAAGGATTTCCACGATCCACATTTCGACAATATCCGCATCCTAGTCAAACAGCCCTCATTCGACCTTGGAAACATACAGTTTTCAACCTATAGGATAACCTCAGTGATATGAGTGACGCCAAAGTCGCTGGAATTGAATCAAAGTTGACATGTGTGCCTGGCCTGCACAAGGATAAAATGAGTCTGTACTGCTCTGTGTGTACAGTGTACTCTTTACTATGTCCCATAGCCACTGGGAGATCTATCCACTTTGCCGGGAACCTTGATCCCAACGAATATGAGCTGCTTATTTCCCATCCCCGTATCGTTGAAAGAAGCCCTGATGGTCTAGTGGTATGATTCCTGCTTTGGGCGTTGAGTTCGATTGCAGGAGGTCTCCGGTTCAATCCCGGATTAGGGCCTTTGTTTTGCTTCATTGAATTTTTTGGGGGTTTTTTTTCGTTGGATTTGCCGGTTTTTTTTTATTTATTTTATTTATTTTTTATTTTTATTTTTAATTTTTTTGCACACATAAACCTAAAGACCTTGTTAGAGCTTTCATTTATCTCCTTGACTGACTATCTTCTTAAGGCTATATCATCTTAAGAGAGAAGTCTCTTTTCTAGTTCAAGTCTAACTTTGAAAATAGTAATAGCAAATAAGCTAGTTCCTCTCTCCTCTGTATATAGTTCCTGATTTAGGTGGTCTCTCATTGGGTTTAGATATAACCATCTATCATATTTTATAGGGTTTTAATGACATTGTATATAAAATAGGTACATGTCCTGTTACAATAAACGATATATTAATGAACTTGTTTAAACAAGACTAATCAATTGCGCTTAGTTTCGTATCTGTGTGACTTGGTCTTGTTGACGAGCGTAGGAGTGTTTCGCCACAGTCACGCTGACGGCGTTGACCAACAGCCGTGCCATGGACCCCTATGTTGGGAAGTCTGGTCCTGGGAAGTTTTAGTATTATTCAGCTACGATTTATAAAAACCATCTTTAATGATAGATTTGATCCCCTAGTCCTATGACATCCGTAACCTGGTCCGGTTAAAGTGATCCTAGATGATCAGAGTAAGGCAGGGCTCTGTAACACGGAACCTGCGATACGACCGGTCCTGTATGTTAGATACTATAATTGATAAAGAGTTTCCACCGTATGTTTTTTCCCATCATCTTTCTGCTATAAACAATACTGCGATTGGTCCTCGGTCCTCGATGCTATATTAGGCGCTGTCCAGGACCTAACTCGTCGTCTGGGTAAGTTCACTATATTCCCGATAATAAGGATTGCGCGGATAGCCATAATAGGATATAAACTACTAGATCTAATACTTCTATAACCTGGATTAAGATCTAACGGCATCCGATATATCTTAATATATATTATTATATTTAACGTCTAGGCTCTGCGGCTGCACGGGCAGGACTGCTGGAATAATGAAAAGGCAAGATGCGAACTCCTATGCCTCGATATTGCCAATTTATTTGCTAGGATGTTTTACTGGACCAAATCTGTTGGCTCGATCTGACAGATATCGGCTGTCTCTCACACGCAGCTCATACCCGTTGGTGATGCTGAGCACTGGGTCGTAAGTCGACTTTGTAATCACAGGTACTCCAGGTCTTGAAGTCGCGCACGACGATGGCTTTAGACTTTCCTTGGATCCCGTCATAACTTTGGCATCATTCAAGTGTGAAACGAAAAGAAGGAGGAAGAAAAGAAAAACACCCGTTTTCCTACCCTAGTCGAAACTGCTCTTTTCTATATGGGTGCTGGGTCGATTTTCGCGGGCCCAGCTCCATGCGGACATCAAGACAAACATTGACCTTGAGCAAGTCAAAGCCTTCTTCATTTTCAAGTCCGTTGGAAGTCTGTTTGGGCGCCGCGACTGTACTTCGCGAGAGACCGAGCAAATCAAAGCCTGGCTCGTTATCAAGCTCCTTAACCGTTTGCTCGGGTGCACTCGGACGAGCCGCTTCATCACGACCTAGTTCGACAATTAGGTGTTGCCACTGTGAGCCTGGGGGTGGAGACCTCAAATGAGCCTTGACCTGTATAGCCCCTTGACCTGTATGGCCCCTTGACCAGGATCGAGTGCACTCAAGGCACGCGCAACAGCGCTACCCCACCGCGCAAACGGGTCATTGTTCCAGCCCAAAGCATCTACAGGTGTTATAACCACAGTCTGCCCGGGCTGTGCCCTCGGGCGATCGAATTCGCTCCTCATCGCCTTCGTCACCGCGTCATTGATAATATGGTGGAAGCCGATATGGCGCAACGTCTCGGCTCTGCCGCCCGCTGCGGTCCAACTATCGACAATCATCTGCCATAACCGCCTCTCAGTCAACCGTCTAGGCTCTGGGCGGTCCTCTGACCGCATGTAAAGGGTGTAGACCTCCGGAAGCTCTTGTGTGAGAAGGCCTGGAAGACGATGAGAGCTCCCTTCGAAACGCATGCGGCATACGAAAGTTAGGTATAATTCGTTCGAGGGTGCGCAATACGTTGGTGACTCCAATCTGCGGGAGTCGTGGCTCCTATGAACGGAACAAGAAACTCACAGATTGCCGGCGATAGGTGGAGCTGCCCCTGTTGGCCTTGAGGAGCGCGGACAAGCCCGAAGTCCGCCGCAGTTCGTCGTCCGGACATTTTCAAATCGTGTGAGTAATGCGAGCGGGTATGGTGAGTTACGGAACTATACTTGATGAGCACGCTGGTGGCTCAAGTAGCAATTTCGACCCAACCATTAGTTAATATGGTATATTTTACGTGCCTTTTTATGTATTGCACACTTTGGGTAAACAAAGACCATTATCCTCAAGTAATTCACTGTTAATTCTGGAGCTCTAACCGATATCTGTTTGTGGGTGTTTATCTATATGCACTGTCTGCAAGAGGACTCTACTAAGTTGAAAGAAAAGGGTTATGCTGTCTTTGTTGTCTCCAGATACAAAGACTTTCATTGCCCGGGGGTTTAACAAACGTTTCCATAGTATGAAGCAGTCCCTACAGGATGCGCCTGACTCTGTTCCTGGGAGAGTGAGCACGAGATCTTTTAGTCCGACATGAACCTCATCTCGAACGTCTTCATATGACGCACGGTCTTGGAGTCTGCAGCCAGTTTGGATGTGCCCAAGGCCTCGTAGAGCATTTTCAAGGGGTTGGCATAGACCTTGTTGCTCCAGAGGAATGGTTGGTGGTCAAGGACCTCAGCTTGGGAGCCAGAGTCGGGTCTGCGGTATGACTCTAGGGTAAACTCTCAAGGCTATTCCTGAGTAGGCTCGGTGGGATGCAGGAATTCACCATCGATAATCATCAAAGCTTCTTCAGTTCCATCGTCAAAAGTATGCTTTAGCCGTATAACCACGAGGTCACGCAGGTGATATTTTGCTACTAGTATTGTTGTGCACACCATCACAGTTTGTTGTCGCGCTTGTTGCATGAGGTGGTGTTGGTGAGGTCGATGGGGCAGGAAGATTTATAACTGATCACCCACGATTCGACTTTCCCGTGGAGCAAGCTGCCACAAAGCTTCCTGAGCATCGTTTGGGAGCTGCCTATGTGTCAATAAATGAGTAGATGTTTCTGTTCTTATATTGTGGGTTGGTTCTTCTAAGTAGAAAAATTGAGGCTATCGTGAGTCCCAAACGGGACGTTTTCCAAAGTGTAGGACTCTGAGGATTCGTGCGTTTAGTGAGGACGCTCCGGACCCCCCGCCCCCCCCGAAATCCTGCACATATTGCAAATGGGCCGTTGTACGTGGTCGAAGATGTTTCCATTTAGGTAGAAAAGTGCAGCTCTTCGAGGGAGGGGTTGATAAACTCGTATATGAGACGCGTAGGATCGCAGGAGGTAATCTCACTGTTCATTATACTATAGTAGGATGGGTTCCCATGCTCTAAGGCAAGATAGCCAGAGAAGAAAGACTACAGGAGAAATATATAGACGAGCACACTTGACAGGAACGGGGCGCTTGCTATTTCGCGTCTGTGACAGGACACCGTGCATACTAAGAATTCTCCTGTGCTCGGGAGATGTTTCTGAATGAAGGTGGTCCATTTTTGCAGATTTGACCTCACCGGATCTCTCGAACGAGATTGGTCCTCAGGGCTACTAAGGAAACAGGTATGTCTGCTGCCATCTTGCGCCCCAGGAACGCGTGGTCTGCCATATTATAGTTACAACCAACTAATACCGGAGAGAAAGAAGTCTGTCCTTTCATCAGTGTGGACGGTATATACAACTCGGAGCTCCCATCCTTCAGGCCACCACGTCATTAGCAAAGAACAAGCAACAAGCCGCCGCCCTCCCTGAGCCATACTCAAACGCCAAACTCCATGCTCAAACCAAACTCAAGGCGGGCGGGACGTCCACCTCCCACCGCAAGACTTATATCCGATTCTCCGCATCCTCATCCACCAACCCTCCACTCATCGTATGAGTCGGCGGCGGCGGCGGCAGTACCCTGTCGGGGCTATACCTCCCATAGCCAGGGTGCTGCAGGACCGGCGCATGATTCTCCCTCGCGATCCTGTTCCTGAAGCTATTGCTGTGGCCCGCCATATTACTCCCGCCCGCGCTGCTTCCGCCCGCGCTGCTGACCTCGTGCAGCTCGTACGACTCGACGCTGCCACCGTTACCGACGTCCTTGCTTTGGACACTGACGCCCGAGGGTTTCGATCTCAGGCTGGGCTCATCACCACCCAACGCAAGTCCTATATGGACGGGTGGGGCCGCCGTGCCTGCTGTCGTCGCCTCGTGCTGGCCCTGCATCGCTTTTTCCTGGGACGAAGAGGGGAAGCCCCCGTGGGTCGGCTCGTCGTGGAATCTCTGGGGCCACTGCTGTGCCATGCTCATGTGGGCCTCGGCGCCATTGACCGGGCTGGTCAGCTGCGACGAGTAAGGGGAGAAGTACCGCGCGTAGCTAGGTTCCGAGGCCGTGGCGGACTGGGGCGAGTCGTCCCAGCCGCGGAGGGGCTTCTGGGAGAGCGGGGTTTCGTTCATGTCGGGCCCGCGGTGGATGACGCCGCCGGCGAATGGGTGCGGCCAGCCTGCTTCCTTGTGGCGCATCTCCAGCTTGCGAAGAAAGGCACGGCGACGGCGACGGCCGTTCCAGACGATGCAGAAGCCCGCGATGGCGAGGATCACACAGAAAGCACCTATCGCGATGCCGACCTTCGTACCGAGGGATATGGGACCCGAGGTGTTGAAGTTCGTCCAGGTGCTCGTCGGCGTCGGCGTGGTCTCGTTCATGCGCGTTGTGGAGAAGATACCTCCTTGGACAGAAATGGTCGAGCCCGGCTGGGGCTTCTGGTCGCAGCCAACCTGGAGCATGACTACCATGTTGGCGAGGTACTCCTGATCAAGTTCTCGGAGACAATTGACGCATCCATCGAACAAGGTTCTTTCTGCCCAGTCGACGCAATAATCGTATGCGCCGATGCTAGGGTCGGTGCTGAAATTGCCGTATTGGAATGCATCTTGGAGTGCTCCACAGGCTTGTCTACGGTATGTCAGATGTGTGCCTCTTTTGAAGCCGTGAGATATCACTTACGATATAACACACTGGCTGTTTGCGACAGTGGTGTTTCCAGGCTCCCCCCACAGACACTCCGAGACCGCATATCTGGAGTTGTAGAGCATCCATTGCTGGTCGGTTTCGTTCGGATTGGTCGAATAGTATGTGCTTCTCAGTTCACAGTTCATGCAGTTCTCGAACACTACTCCCGCTGAGCTGCCGTAGTTGTTCTGATCGCACTCGATGTCGGTGGGCGTGGTCGCATCTAGCACGTTGCCGCATTGCTGGTCGCATGAAGAGCCCGATGTGACAAGAATCGCAGCCGCGGAACTGACCAGCGCCGCGCTGGCGGCTAGCCTCACTACCATGGCTCTCATATTTGATCGCATCGCGGAACTTCTCGACGACCAAGACGTGCCGACGTCTTTCTCGGAGGATTTGGTCGACGATTTGCGGGGTTTGGAGAAGCAAAGGTCTCGACACAGACCAGGATGTCTTGATCGCCGCGTGTAATAATAATACTGCGGTGCGACGCAGCTACTTGTAACTCGAAGGTCCGGTAAAAGTCCAGGCCGCAGGGGCCATGCGGGTCGGAGGATTTATCAACCTCAGTCTGGCCCCCCCCTCCTGAGGCAGACGGATGTGATGTTGGTTCTCCTGATGTTGGTGATATGTAGGAGATCAGGACACTTTAGCGCCCGGTGCTGCGAAGTGCGGCAAGCATCCAGCTCTGATGATCCAGCTCTGATGATCCAGGGAGGCGGGACGCAGGCAGTCTTGTAGGGTGTGATATGATGCGATGTCGAAGACAGACTCGGAGGTGGAGTAGAGGAGTCCCTACCGGGGGATACTAGATACAAGCTCAACGTTGGGTCGGGATGTCCCACGCTTTGTGGAAGGTGAGATGAAAAACCCACTCGTCTGCTCAATGAGTTCAACTTCTATTGGCTTCTCAAAATGCCGGCCCCCCGCGAATGATGAGAAGTCTTCAGCGTTCATGGCCCCCGAAATGGCCACCCAGAAATGGCCACCCACCATCCTCCCGGGATGCCGGAACCCCTCTCCCCCCCCTACGACGACGACTCGGTCTCGCGAACAAGACCGTTCAGCCAGGTCGAGGTGTGGTTTTCTCACATCCTGGTTGACCACTGAGCTGAGAGAGTGGTCGGTGCATCATGTGCTTCAATAGCACCTGCAGAAGCTGCGCCGTAGATGCAAGGTCCCCTGGACGCCTTCACATCTCCAACGCCGAAGACGTTGGTGATTGGATCCCGTCCAGCGTCTCGCCGTCTGCCGCAAGCGCCCACTGCAACCTTGTGATGCTCGAAGAGGATAAGCTCAACAGACATACCCACAAGTCTCGGGGGTTAATCGCCCCCAATTGGCTATCTCTGCAGCTGGCTTTTATCACCCCTGCCGCTTAGAAGCAGTGTGGTGGCCTCCGTAACCCGTAATCACCTCCATCTGCAATTGTGAATTTCTCGCCGATGTTGTGACTGTCAGCCGTGGGTGGCTCGATAATTCTCAAAAGAGGCACATAGTTCGAAATGTGGATTGTATTGAAGCGTGGCGCTTGTCATGGACGTGCGCGGAATCCGGTTGTATGATGGGTCCAGGTGTGCCGAGCGATTCGGCCGTGCTCAAGAAACAACCATCTGCCTATCACGAGATGATGAGACGCCGAAGTGACTGATGCGTCTCCCTTCCGACTCATAGACTGCTCGAGCGGACGACGACGCGATGATCTTCGGGATATTGGCAAAAAATCTGTCGAAAGTTTGAAGACTAGCACAGTCTCTAGGCCAGGACAGATGAAGTTTGAACGGCTGCACATTGCTGAGTCACGTAAATGTCTCCCTCCACCAACTCGCACGCATTCTGCGGCTTCGTCCAACAGACTAGCTGTCCACTCATCTCGCTGGCCCCAAAAATTCCTCAAAGCTGTTAGGAAGTCACCCCGCACGTCTGCGGCCCATGGATCCAGTGCCACGCCGCAATGCTGTTCTCTGCCCTGAGGGCTTCAACTTCATCACATATCCCTTCCTCTTGCAAAAAACCCCAAGAAGCCCTGTTCAAAATAACAGCTCCATATACGTGGAGATGACACGTCAGTGGGATGCCTCGACACCTGCAATCCACTCCCCCAAACTACACATATCCGGTGTACTGAGAGCAGTCGAGGATCTCCACGGCTGTGATTCTACCGATTGCCTTAAAATTTGGTCAGGAGCTGACAATCAGCTTTCGGGGGAATCACACAGCCACTCGGCGGATCTTTCCAGCCTGCTCAGAGCGTGAGAAACACTATAACACCATACGGAATGACGGGACACCCACCAATACTTCGAAATTACTGAGTAATCTGGTGGCGGCAATCAGGTCACCGAATTGACGGCAGATGCCCACCGTTTTGACCCACCAGCGCTCGCTCGATCGCTCGAAAGCAAACGACACGGACGCCAAAAGACCGTCCTGTTCAACATGCTCAAGATGATGATATCTCCACATCATCATCCACATCATCACCGTAGACACCGGGGGCAGCGCCAAGTTCGGAACCTGGCAACGCAGTTGGATGTACAGGTGATGGCTCAACATCGTCATCCTTCTGCGTGCGAAGGATCAGCTTCCCGAGGGGTGGATTGTCGGTGTCCACAACCAGGACACTCTTTTCGCAACGACCGAGAAGGCCATAGACGCAGACTTCGCCCTGTTTGATGCCAATCACGGCGCTGGTACCGGCGTAGACCGTGTCATCTTCCATCCCGCAACGGTTGCAGAACACGACGACGATCTCGTCTTCGGTCTCGGCGCGAATGAGCGGCTCCATGCGCTGGACCCAGTATGTGAGGGTCTCCCTGAAGGAATGGATGTGAGCGTCTGTGAAGCCACGACATATGGAACAGGGTGAGCATATGAGTGACGACGGCAGCGACTTACATATCAGGCTCATCAGGTTTGCTGGTAAAAGTTGCCGCATCCTCACGCGTAAGCCAGGCCATCGACACGATGACCAAGTTGGCCCTGACCTCCAGGACATGGAAGGCAAACTCAAAGGCGTGCCAGGGAGCCTCAAATTTGTACGGGTTGATGTCCATGCAGATCCCCATAGCGGTCTGCCCAAGCCCTGGGATGAACTCTTTGCCAAAGCCACGGCCCTCTAGCGCCCAGGTCTCGTCGATTATGTACAGAAAGTGCTTCCTGTAATTCGCGATGGTCTCACCTTCATTGTTGACCACGATGGCTGCGTTGTAATACTCAGGCGAGGTCGGCCATTTGTTTGAGACGTCAACTTGCTCAGGGTAGCCGACGACGACAACACAGTTGTGTTTAAGAGCTACGGTGCGTGCCCAGAGTGAGGTGACGCCACTTCCTTCATACTCGAGGAAGGGCATGACATGTTGTAATGACTTGAAGTTGTACCCTAATCTGAGTAAGCTTCAAGCCCTCCTGATACCACACATACGTAGTAAACCAGCAACGGCTCGGTCCGGGGCGGGTTGGGGGCCGCGGGGTGCTCACCTGAAAAGGCCATTTCCGGCACAACCAGAAGGTCCAGACCGTCCAGATCCTCGGGGTTTGCCCTCGCCAGCACGGCATCCGCTCGGTTGAGGTTGTTGTCGACATCCGCAACCTGCGGCGCGAACTGTAGACATCCAAGCCTCATCTTGGCCCTTCTGCGGAAAGTCCCGGGTGTGCTGTTGGGTGCCGATGGAGGGAGGGGTGTGCTGATGGAGAGACACTTTGTTCAATCCACGACCGGAGCAGTCTTGTTGCCAAGAGGAAGGCCCTTGTCTCGACGGAGTAGCACAGTTGCCCAAAAGCGATGATGATGGTGATGATGATGGTGATGATGATGATGATGATGATGATGATGATGATGACCTTCGAGCACGACTGGTCGTCGGGGTGAAAGGGGAAGTCTCTTGTCGAGCACGGGAGTCAAGAGAGGCGGCGCAGCGGTGAGCGGGTCGGATCTCAAGACCCAAAGTGGCACAAGAAGCTGTCGAGATCCGAATTGCTCTTCATGACGCGCCAATGTTGTGTCACACAGAGCAGTTGGGTATCTATCATCTATCCACAGCAACAGTGAATGGGATGCAGACTACCCCACGCTCGGGCCCTGCCGGTGAAAGTCTCCCAGATTTCGATATGCAAGTCAGGGGTCACAGTGGTCACAGTGCCTGCAGTCCGTTCATTACAGTGCGTGGCACATGCTTGGCCTTGACTTGGCCAACCACCGACGACACCTACGCGCTGAAGCTAGTAGACAAAGCTTGTTTGATGAAGGCATTGGCTAATTGCGAATATTATGTTGTCCGCTGGTTCCATTTCTTCATTTTCCCTTTTCCCTTTTGCGAAACAGATTTCTCAACCTCTGCAGCATCTACTTGGCCGTGCCAACATTTCACCAGGGCCCCCCCCTCGATATCCAGCTATCAGTCACATCTGCACCTTCACGATGAATAAATATCCTTGGATACAAGCATACCTCCAGTGAGAACCATAAAGCGTATATGGTATAGAAGCCAGTTCAAAGCCAGAAGCCAGAGGGTTTAGCCCCCCGGAGACCCCCGAGTGGAAAGTATCCCACAGGAGGCTGTCCCACAGGGGCTCTCAGCCTGAGCACGGCAACGAAGTCCCTTCACCTCCTTTGCAAACCTCGACTTGATGGTATTTTCCGCAGGGAAATTCAGTCCTGGAGATTATGCATGTCAACTTCGTTTTGTTTTTGATCCAGTGTGATGAGCATGAGCTGATACATGCCAAAGATCATTGCACTATTGACTACTGCTATCCAGTATTCTGGACGTTCGGCCAACTGAACGTATCGAGGACCGAGCTTGTTGTCAATTCGACACTGCTCGTTCTCACAACAATTCCGTAGCCCTCGTCATCTTCAGCCAGGTCGTACGAATCAGGATCAAACGAGTGATACCCGTTGGGCCCCATGTCGTTGCCAGCGAAGGCCTCCCCATGACCCCACCAAAGTGTCCACCCAGCGACATGGAGAAATTCGCATACAAGAGACACCGGTATCTCTCCTGGCCTAGCAAATACGAGGCCCTCCTACAGGGACACTTTAGTCGGATTGTTATCAGAGGTGCAGATACCGAAAACGAGCCTGTGTCCAGCATAAACCCGAAGGCGTCGTCCCATTCGATGCGTCTCGCCGTATTTCACCAGTACCATCCGCTTGGATACTGAGGAAGGGAAGGCTCCCAATCAACACTCCGCGAGCCCTCTAGACCAAGGCAACCACAATGGTTGGGATGTTGGGATCGAAGCAACGAGACTCGGGAAGAGATCCAGGGGCCGTGGTTGGGTAAACGAAGCGCCCCCCCCCCCCCCTAAACGATGCATTTCGGTCAGTCGGTGATGCAAGACCGGCCTGGTCAGTGGTTGCGATGTGTCGCTAATATCGATGTGTACGTCCCACGACAAGCTCATCGAGGGCTCCACCCCCTTGCAACTGAAATGGATCATGATATTTGGACGAAGCCAGTCGTTACATCCGCAGACACCAAATGCGGTTTGCGGGTCCCGCTCGGACACCTGCTTCCTGCAGGTCAAGGCATGGCTACTGTACGCACAACTGAAAAATAGGTCCTGGAACGTTGTTCGCAGTAGAGATCCTGAATCCGTGGCCATTTGATGACTCCTTCGTCGTGTTTGCAGAGCCGGAAGGAACTCTCATGTCCCATGCAAACTCGGTCCTCTGCTGTCTTCTTTCGATGGTCGTTGACGGAGAATGAACACGCCAGGTGGTCAACACCACAGGCTGCATAGTGCATATGTCTGCCGAGCTTCTTAATCCTTTCCTCCCAGTCTTCGGCACCATTTGCAGTATCTCCATGTCTTCGTCGATAAACTGCAGAAATATCGTGTTGAAACTGCTGATAGGGTAGGTCGTGGCCATTAAAACGACCCTGTAACCTTTTCATGCCACCGAGTCAGCTTGGAATAATTGAGACCATCTGTAAAGGGCGTCTCCGTGTGCTCGAGCGACGTCTTACTACAGAGTATCGCGATTTTCCGCGAGGCGCGTCAAAGGCACTCGACGCTGCAATCGTCCAGTGTCTGTAGCACTTGGTGAATATCGAGTTCCGAAACCCATGATGGCGGCTTTGTGTTCGGTTGTGAAGTGTTGCTGCGAAATGAGGATTGGATTCGACGGTCTCCGACATCAGGCTTGAGTTTGCCTTTTGCACCGACCTGACGACTGTCTCGTGACCAATTTTTTAGTCCTGGTATAGACCTATACCTTATTGTTTTCGACCATGCTGAGTAGAGCATCCAAGCCAAGCCTGTTTTCTAGAATTGAAACGTACTTTGCGTTGGACCAGTGGGATCGACGCAGTCGCTTGGTTTGTCCACCTACGCTGGATACGTAGGTGATGTCTGTGTTCTCGGAATGTACAGGGTAGACTGATCATGTAACATCTCAAGATTCGCAAAGCTGATGCTTTCGTATCAACCGTTGCTCGAGTCTGATCACATAGGTCCTCCACCAATGCTGGCCAGACGCCCGTGGACCTGAGCTATATGGTGATTTGGACAGTATGTAAGCGCGTGTCGCGAGGTTCCGTGTCTCGTTCATCATGGCACTTATCTCCTGGGACTCAGGCTCCCACTTCTTGCATGTAGGAACAGACTGATAGGTAGACCCAGCTATGAGCGGTGGGAATGTAGGTATACCGTTACAGCGTCGGCGAATTTCAGCAATCGAATGGTACCTCGGAGCTTTCTTAGCTGCAGTCTGGCAGTGAAAGTCTTTCCGAGTTCACGACACCCGGGGGGGGGGGGTGAGGCTGGAGCGGGTGTCACAAGCCGACGTGGCAAAATGACCAGACTTGTTAACGAAATGCAAGGACCGCACCCACCACACGAAACCCACCACCTACTCCCACCGTGGG
>MUZJ01014379.1:0-36508 GCA_003012975.1 Juglanconis juglandina | reverse complement strand
GGGTGGGGACGGTGTAGCCTTCACGAGACATCTTTGCTTTGCGGAAGGGAGTGTGGAGGTTGTTGGATGTTGTGGAGGAGAGCTTGTTGTTGGACGGGTGGGTTGGAGTTTGCAAGTTGGAGTCGGGAGTCAGGCGTTGAGGTTGAGGTTGAAGTTGAATGCGCCGGTGCTGGTCTATGGCTGGGCTACAAAAAACTGGGCGGTGAAGTGAGGCGGCGGCAGAATTTGCTTGATAATAAGCTCGGTGACAGGGATCTTTGCGATAGCCGAGGTACATCCCAGCACGATAGTGATGGCCTTGTGATGTGTCCAATAGCAACTTCAATGACAGTCCCAAGCAGAGGTCATCCCATACCAGCTGCAAGATAAAAAAAGAGTAGCTGGTCTACCTTCTGCGTGGGACTGTCAAACAGCCAGCACCATGGCGCCCCAAGTGCCAGACCAGTCCTTTGATGTTCCTCAACCCTCGAACCCAGTATCCACATCAACCTCTTCCGATCATAATGACAACTGCCCCTTCTGCCGTATAGCAACCCTCTACCCGCCTTATGACTCCTTCTCCCCACCATCACCTACCTCCTCCGTGCTCTCCCCGGATCTCACCTCCCCAAACCCCGAGACCTACATCCTCCTCTCCACGCCCCTGGTGATCGCCTTCCTAGACATCATGCCCCTCTCCCGGGGCCATTTACTCCTCTGCCCGCGACGCCACGCGCCCAAGCTCACCGACACAACCCCGGCCGAGGCCCGCGAGCTGGGCTACTGGCTGCACGTGCTTTCCACAGCCATCAGCCGCGCGACGGGCGTCGAGGACTGGAATGTGGTGCAGAACAACGGGGCTGCCGCGGCGCAGGTCGTCCCGCATATGCACTATCACATCATCCCAAGACCCGAGATCCGCGCACAGGGCCGTTGGAGTGAGAAGTTCACCATGTTCGGGCGAGGGCAGAGGACAGATCTGGACGGAGATGATGGGGAGACGTTGGCCGAGAGTGTGAGGCGGGAGGTGGTGAGAGTGTTGGGGGAGGAGAAAGGGGACAAGGTACAGGGCGAAGACGTAGATAGGCGCAGGAACTGCGCCGAGGTATTCATCAAGGGAAAGCTATGAAGTGCTGTTGCAGACGACGAAATGAATCTGTCTCCTTCAGCACCGAACCGACACTGGATGTCTCGATACGACTCGATAGAGGCTGGAAACCGACTGTCCGAGGTTCAAAGCCCCTCAACTTCTGGATCTCGACGCCTCATTATGCCATCTCTTCAGACAGGCCTCCCCCGGGCTGCCCGGTCTGACCAGCGGTCTCTTGCACGGCTATGCGAAACCAAAGCCGATCAATGGAGCTATCCCGCACAACACCAAACGCGGCCCTCAATACGCCGCCAACCAGGCTTGATCGTTGCAGCAACGACGGGAAACTATAGGCGGTTGGGGGAGGGGGTGGTAGACACAAACCACGGCGGCTGAGCATGGATAGCGGACTCCTTATACGGACCCTAGACAAAGATGGTTCCACGATGCAGGAGTGGTGCGGCGCGCCCGCACTCATCGAGAGGGACGGCACCTACTATCTCTCCCACGTGCAACCACTCGACTGGGCAGCTCTGAATCATCCCAACCCTAATGCCTCGACTAGCTCATACAACCGCGCGCTCTATGTGCGCACCTCGACTACCCTTGAAACCAGGTCCTGGGGCGAGGAGGCGAACGGCATGTGGCCGCCGATCAACTGGTTACAGAATTACAACCAGCTGCACATCTCCGCCATCCTTACAGAAGAGAGCGGGTATCTAGTATCATGGTGCTCGTACCAGTCGGGTATCTACCAGATGCCCCTGGCCGACTCGCTTATGGCTGTTCGCCAACGGCACCGGCGTGACAAACTATAACCTACGACGGTCATGATACTTGCTGATATCCGTAAGTCAGATATTAGAAATCGGCCTTTCATATTCAACGATATCTTCAGAAACATAGATCTTGTAAAGTTAGACCGCAAATGATCATCACTTTGCCCCCAACTGTACCCAACCTGAGGATGTCATGCAATCTCAACAAATGGCATCACTGCTGGCGCAGAAGTTGGTCGCGCTCAAGCAGCCATCACCGGGGCCCGGCTCTTTCTCAAATGCTTGAATAGTTATCTCGTTATTAGGTTTTTCCCTAATCTTATTGAGGCTTTGGCATTGGGTTAGTTTTACTGGGAAAGGTGTCTGGAGAGGATGTGGCTGCCCGTAGCATACCGATTCAGGTCGACGAGATCTCATGAAAGGAAATATTCATTGAGAATTCCTTCATCCTGCAGCATCTTGACAAAGTCTGAGACTGTCTGACCCAAAGAAGTCGGATAATCCTGAGCCACTTAGACCTTGGGTAACTACTTGACAGACAAATAATTGGGGATGACAGGATTCCTACAACAATAGTCGATCCAATTTGTCTCGATCTGCAAGGGGTGTATTACGGGATCTTTAAAATTTCCCAACACTGTAAAGCTATTTCTTCTTCCATCTACAGTACATTGCAACCCCCTCAAGCTTGCATGCCATTCGTATAAAGTAATACGGCCATCGTCATGATGGGTACCGACACGATACTACGTCCCTTTTGACGAAGCAGGTCAGCAAGCTGGCGCGGTATCGGAGCATACCCCACAGACGAGTAATACGATACATTACAAACGATACCAACAAGAGCACAGCATTTTCAGGCTATAAATCCGTCATAAATGCTGTCCATCCTGCTTATAAATCTTCCGCCAACAGACCAACGAACCTGATCTTCCGTCTTTCCGCATCCCGAGCCATTTTCACTCCAAATCAAACATCACCATGCCTCCCACTCAACCCATCATCGTTCTTGTTCCTGGAGCCTGGACTCCTCCGACAGCATATTACAAACTTGTCAGCATCTTGGAAAGCGCCCCTTACAATTTCACTGTCCACACTACAGCCCTGGCCTCTAACAATGGAGCCACAACTCCCAACACTTTCGAAGCTGATGTCGAGGGTGTGCGTTCGGTCATTGAGTCCATCGTTACGACCGGAAATGACGTGCTTCTGATTATGCACTCCTACGGCGGCGTGGTAGGCTCCAGCTCCGTTGTAGGACTTACGAAGAAGGATCGCCAGGCTAAGGACCTCCCCGGTGGCGTTTCCCACCTGCTCTATATCAGCGCCTATCTCCTCGCTAAGGACCAGAGCGCGTGGGACGTTCTAGTGAAGGCTGGTGGCAATACTCCAGAGCGTCGAACTTTAGTTGAATTCAAGGACGATGGCACCTGGCTCCCAACGGATGCAGTCTCGGGTCTGTACCATGACCTTGAGCCCGAGGACCAGGAGGAGCAGAAGGCGGGGATACGGCCGCATATTTTTATAGCGCTGATGGGCAAGGCGACATACGAGCCGTGGAAGGATGTCCCTAGCACATATATTTATACGACAGAGGATGTCTGGGTGCCTCCAGCATTCCAGGTGAGTTACATCCCATGAACATGAACGAAGTAAAGCACTCGAGGCACTAATTGTAATATCAGGATATTTGCTTAGCTAACGCGAAGGACGCGGGGGTGAATATCGACGTCCATAAGTTTCCCTGTGCTCACTCGGCGTATGTTAAGCATCGCGACGAGATCGCTGAGTTGGTTGGCAAAGCTGCTGGCTCTTCCAAGTGAATCCGGGAAATGGCTTTACCACCCTCATTTCTTAAACAGGTGGAATATGACGGATGACGCAATGATATTTGGAAGGGTGTTTTGAAGGAGGGGGCATTGGGTTAGCCGTAATAGAATAGCAGCATATCGATCCAAGGCGGTCTAAGTATAATACATGCGATTCCTGTGATTCCTGTAGTGATAGGTTCCCAACCACATGTATTTTGGAAGAATACGGGCATTGATATCACGGAGGGCGAGGATCTAAATAGCAGCTGGGCCTTAAAGACGCTCCTCGCCAACGATACATTTGCTAGTAAGGAGAATATGCAAAAGCGAATTCGCTAGTGCGTGCACTAGTTACAGACCTACATAGTACGTATATTTTTCCCCATACGCCCCCTAGTTTGCAAAGACTCCTGAAAGGTTCTCGTATATAAAGCGCGGGTAAAGGAGACTGAGTGAACTATAAGTTAGGGAAGATTACGTCTTAGAAAATTCGAACTAGTGACCTCTGCCGACTAGAGGTAGTCTTACTTCTCTAGTATTATAGGCTTAACGCAGTGCTATTCTTAGCTAGTATAACCTGCTTAGGGGAATGCAACGATATGCTATTATCGCCTCTTATATTATACTAGCAGTAGGACTTTATAAGTAGCAACTTATAGGATTAATTATATAATAAGTTCTAGCAAATTAATATAGATAAGTTTCTCCTTAGATTTAAACAATTTAAGTTAATTACAATATAGTCTGCTTTTATAATAGAGTATTATAGGTAGATGTATTTATATATAGCAGATATTAATTTAGGTAGCATTTATTTGTGAAAAAATAAGGAGAGGTTCGGCTGCGGACTGATTTTAAGAAGGGAGAGCTAGCGAAACTGACGTAATCTCCCTGTGTAATTATACGATAGCAACTTCATGTCAAAAGATTATGATATGCAAGTGGAGTACTATTACTTCAAAATGTCCAAGGGTGTCCTAAGCATTTGCTATGTTTGTTGCTCCGCGCTGTCTTTCAGACCGAAGTTCTCGATCCCTCAAGCAAGTAGCCCAACACGTGAGTCATTTTTGCTGGACACAAACGATCATGACTTCAACCAAGCCCAGAACCGAAGGTGAACAAAATGCTCTCTTCACCACTGACGCACTGCCAATGTGTACCGACGACATTACTCCTGCCTGGTGTTCCAAGGTGCTCGGCCTCCAAGTCACTAACGCGACCCTGGTCCGCGTCCGCCACGGGGCCTCCTCCACGGCCATCATGGAGCTAACTTACGCAACCGGCACCACCATCGGACCCAAGTGAGTTTGTGTCAAGGGAGTATTCGATCCCCAACTCATCGCCGTCGCGCCTTCATTTAAGGCGACATACCGGCGCACCGGCGCGAGGCCGAGTTCTATCACAACATCACGCCCAAGATCAACATGCGGCTACCTAGGACATACTACTGCGGCACCAACGCCGGGGCCAGTGGACAGGGAATCGTCATCATGGAGGATCTGATAGCCAAAGACTGTACCTTTGGCGCTCCAGTGGAGCCGTGGCCTGTTGCGCGCGTCCGGGCCGGCGTCGAGGAGCTGGCGAAGCTTCACGGGGCCACATGGGGCTGCGGTGAAAAGGAGTATCCTTGGTGCAAGTATTTCAAGCGAGCACTTTGTCTTTCCATACTGTCTTGGGAATACTCGACGTTTCTTCCCCTTAGTTAGCGGATGATGCGAGTACGATATCGAGACGCCTTCAGTTCCGATAAGGGCTCATTGTTACTGCTGCATGTAAGCAAAGTCGCCGACCTCAACTTCCGAATGTGCTCAAGTGGGTGCCCATGTACTTACGAATACACGGTCCGAAGGATCACATCAGAAGTGCTTAGCCTTGACTCGGAACAACCTGAAATCTCACACTCTTTGTTGTATACTCTTAAAATCCTACTACCTTTCAACCTTGAAGGCTCCGCATCGGTGAGAGTTGACTAAGCCGGAGTCAGTACTCGAACAGTAACAGGTGAAGATATAGTAATCCTCCTGAATTTTTGAATCTGGACGGCAAAGATGCTATGGCAAACACAAGCAGAGACGTTGGGTCGCTAAGGTCCCTTCGGTTACAGTTGAGGGCCTACCACTTGAGTAGAATTTTGGATATCCAATATTTTACCTATTGGTCCATATGCTAGAGGTCTTGATGTTTATCCACCCGTAGACCAACCTTGGCACGTTTTCAGACTGAGGACCTCAGGAATACAGGTATAATTGCCTCCCTATGTATGCAAGATCTATATTTGTGGAGTCTACAGGCTTTCCTCTTCGTCGAAAGTGATGCTTTTCATAAAAACTGAAATTGTTACGCTAGCAATCGGGTTATTTTTCTCTACCTCCTTCAGCCGGCTACTGACTCTAGTGTTTGCTCTTTGGAGGAAAGAAGAATAACGAAGCAATTGCTTCTCTGATTCTCTTCACGAGACTCTCGTATTGTAACCTCATGGAAAGACAGAATACCTATTTACTAGTAGGCGTTTGGCTGGTCATCAGAGTTTACTTACCTAGAGGTAGAGACTCGGAACTTCGAAGACAGACTGGCAGCATACGGTTTTAAACATCTTTATGTAATGATGGAACATATGATCGACAAAGGGATTGAAATTCAAAATATCAAACTAAACAAACTAAGTGTGCCATTTCAATGGAGCGCCAGTCGATTTGAGCTATCTGATCCGAACCTCGATTGTCGGGCTAGTTGGCCTCAACCTGCTCAATCGAGGCCTTTTCGAGCGAGAGCTGGTTGCGGAAACGCTTCACCAACAGCTATTTTACAGTCTCCCTGTTCGGATCGGTCGGGTTGAGCGGGTTCGTCGCGTGGACGTCGCCGTGCCAGAAGGTGGCACACGAGAGCCTCTCGGCATCGGCCTTATTGATGACACGGTGCTTGGCACTCTTGTACTGGCTCCTAGACTATCGCTGGATCATATTCTTATAGTTGATGATGTAGATGTTCTCGAGGGATGGGACGGGAAGTCACGCCTCCTTCTCGTCGACCTAGACCTCTAGACTCTCCCGCCCGGGCTCCTGGAGCAGGATCGTGACATTGCTAAAGTCGGTATGCGCGCCGACGCCGAACTGCCCGGGCAGCGTCGCGCTCTCCTTGGGATAGTGGATCATCTTCGTCTGGATCAGGGGCCTCTTGGCGAAAGCGGTCAAGCGGTTCAAGAAATACACGCGTGCATTGATTTACTCAACAATGGCAGGATACACCTGATGAATGGACTACATTATGACGCCTAACTAAGCAACGTCCTCCGAATAGTAGCCGCACGCACCTGGGAGCGTCGAACGTCGCTGTCCAAGCCGTATGAACATGCCATACGAACATGCCACACCAGCTTCAGCCTGGGTTCGGACGTGAATCACTCAGCAATTCCACCGAATACTAGGAAGTTGCGATCGCCGAAGCTGAAGCCGAAGGATTTGACTGATGTTGACATTTAGGCGGTCACGGCGCGCGCTTTCGCGGGTGCGTGGCGCCAAAGTGAGATTGCTATACGGCTGGCTCTGTTTCCCACATCGACGCTGCTGGCTCTAACAGCACGCCAGAGGGGCCCACTGATGCTGAGACTGATACGGAACTCGATGATGCCATAGATTCTAGCACGGATTCCAGTCCTCTGTCCATGGATCCCAGTCCTCTGTCCACGGATCATGGCCAGGCTCCCTCCGCGGACGTGTGCACCCTGCCATGGATGCAGCAATTCAGCTGGGACGATGTCCAGCTAGACTGGAGTGATATCAACATACCACAGCCCGCCTCTGAGTGCCCACAACATGTCCAGACAAATCCTCTACTAGTGCTCCATGGGATTCTCCCATCCGTCGCCACCCCCCTGGCCGCGGGCTGCTTTGCCAGAGCTGGTAGTGGTGATGACGACAAGGAGCCGAGCCAGAACTTGAAGGATCACTTGGAGTCTGGGACTCTC
Organism: Juglanconis juglandina; assembly: GCA_003012975.1. Classification (NCBI taxonomy): domain Eukaryota; kingdom Fungi; phylum Ascomycota; class Sordariomycetes; order Diaporthales; family Juglanconidaceae; genus Juglanconis; species Juglanconis juglandina. The sequence continues at coordinate 28,885 of MUZJ01014379.1, read as the reverse complement.
CCGCCACCTGAACCCGTGACACCAGAGAGTACCATGCCAGACCGGCCAGACCGGCCAAACCTCGTCGTCGACAGTGGTTCCTTTCTTCTAGCCAAACAGAAGCCCGCCATCGTCATCGCCCGGCTCACACAGCTGAGCATGCACCTGTCGCTGCTCCACCGCTCAGCCTTCACCGTGGCCCGATCAGCAGAATCCTGGGCCCGGAAGAGACGAGCAAGACGGGCAGCGGGATGCTTCACGACATCTCCTCCTCCTCGGAACGCCTCTTGGAGATCCTAGGCCTGTTTGACGAGACCGGCGCCGCGCACCAGGGGATGCCAGCAGCTTGAGCATGTCCACGCCCTCGATCATCTCGGCCTCGTCCATATCGCCTACGGGACTCTCCACCGTGAGCAGCAGCCTCAGTGTGTCCTCCAGACAGACCCCCCGTCGTCGGGGGGCTTTTCTGCCACCGCAAGCGGCCAACCGCCGGGCCAGTAGCAGCAGCAGCAGCAGCGGGGCTCCTCCGATACCGTCGTGAGCCACCTGGTCTTTGTCTGCGACACGCTGCTGCTCGACGTCTACTCTGCGGTGGCCATTACCCTCGAATACGAGGGCGTATAATTCGATCAAGACCGCGGCGTTTGGTGTCATCCGGCTTGTCTCAATCCTGCAGCTGTGCTCCTTTCTTATCGAGCGCCAGCACCAGGCCGTCGAGCTGTACATCTCCCCGAAAGTCCAGGATGGCTCGAATAGGTCATATTTGGATAATGTCACGATTTTGAGGAGTCAGAAGCAGGAGGTCCAACAGAAGCTGAGAGGGCTGCAACAGGCGCTATACATTTAAACAATCGCCTTGTTTTACTATTCTCGGTCATACTTCTCTCGCATTTCCTGGTCTTCTTTTCTCCTTATTTTTCTTTCGAGTTTTCTCTGCATGCTATATACCACTAGAGATTAGTTCTTCACAGGCTTTCTTCTACGGCGGCTATCCTGATAGCCTAATAAATCTAGAGAATAGATGTAAATTCTTACGGACCCGCAGTCCAGTGGACGTCCTGGTACTCAAGTTCATGTGCGTTGATACTGTACCTTTGCCATTACGAATCGACAGAACCGCCGAAACGACGCGAGCTTCTGAAATTCCATAAGCAGAACGATAGGAATAAGACACGTCGCATAAATTCTGCTCGGGATTCGTCGCAAGTCCTTTCCCCGGGGCCCTTTTTCTAAAGTTCAAGCAGATTAATCCATAGCTGTCTATTGTCTAGGTATTAGGTATATAACACTCAGCAACGGAGAAGAGATCCCATCCAGAATCCTGGCTCTCTCTGTCAAAATAAGAAGAGAAAATTCCGTTAAGCATTAAGTACTAGAGAACAGCTGAGAAAACTAGGCAGTAACAGATATAAGTACATAATAGGGGCTTAGCATTACCATTATTTTAACACTCCCCCTGCAAAGCTACTATCGGTATACTAACTTATAATCATTCTATCCTATCCCGTTTTCCAATAGGATTACTAACTATATTAAATACTTCTCGAAATCTCTTAAACGCATTTTTATCAAGTACCTTTATAAGTCTATCTGCTACTATAAGTTCTATTAATACATACTTAATATAGATAAAACTATTAATAACCTTCTCTTATATAAATTTATAATATGTAAGGTCCTTTACTAATAAGATTACGCTCTTATTATCAGACTAGATAATAAATATAAATAGTCTAGTAGTCTCCCCTTAAAAAGAAGTTTAGAGTTCTAAAAAAGATATTTAAGCTATAAGGCTTCCTATACTATATTCGATTATATACGAATCTTAGCCTTATAAGTAGAAAGTAATATAATGCCCTACCGTTTTAATAACTAGCTAATTGCAGTATTACTAAGGTTAAAGATATATCCGGATATAGAGCGCCGAGTATTATAATTATCGGCCTAAGATATATTAGTCTAATTAATTACTAGTCCTACTAATTTATAATATTAAAGTTTAAAATACTTAAAGGCTTATAAGTAGCGAATAATACGCTTTATAATAGTATAATATATTAGTATAGGATTTAAAGTATAACGACTACTTTTTAATACTATAAATATAATATCTAGTCGAGAATTAAGTATAAGATATATAAAGAAGCCTATAATTAATTAATATTACTTATAAGTCTTTAAGTTATAGATATAGCTATCTAAATCTTTTATAAGTATATTAATAATAGTATATATTATAAGAGCATTAACTAATTTATAGTATTTTATATTAAACTAATAAAATATTTTATTAATATAAGTAGTCTAATTAAAAGTAATTTTGCAATATACTTTATTATATTAAATATAAATACTTAGATAATAACTATAAGGACTAAAGTCTAATATTTAAAATCGCTAGTTAAGTGCCTCTTTTAATATAGTAATCTTTTATCTATCGGTATTAAGAATAAGAAGATTATTAATATAGATTGCTATAAATATACTATCCTTATAATAAATACTAGAATTAGTAGTAATAGGATTAGAGCCTAAAGACTGCAGAAAAGTAATAAATATATTATACTATATATATAGGGCTTGCTTTAGCCTATAAAAAGCTCTATTTAATTTATAGATATATAATATTCTATTATTAAACTTAAGAGGCTATTTAATATAGATATCTTTATCTATATAATTATAAAGAAAAGCAGTCTTAATATCTATTTAGTTAATTTTAAGGTTATATATAGTAGTAATAGGAAATAGGGCTTTATAACTTATCGGCTTAATTATTAAGACAAAAGTCTTATTATAGTTAAGCCTAGTAATTTATTTAAAACCTTATATAACCTAATATACCTTTTAGTAAGTAACTTCGCTAGTTAGACTATATTTAAGTTTATATATCTATCTATTAAAAAGGATATTCGAACCTATAAGTAGTTTAACTATTATCCTAAGTCTAGTTTTAAATAGAGAATAATATTTATTAATTATTACTTTATACTACTTAGGCTAATAGTAGCTAAAATACGCTTTCTTATATAAATAAAGCTTTAAAGTATTAAAGGTCTTAAGTTTTATAATAAGTAAAAGTATAGTATTCACTATTAATATATAATCTAACTTTAAGTATAAGGAATTTAATTATCTTGCTATTAGAGGATAAAGGTAGGGATAATTAATATCCTTTAGCTAATCTATATTATTATTATTATCGGATAGTTAATTAGATATCCTTAGTATTATATTATATAAGATATAGGGATACTTAGCTATGTATAATGCCCCTAAGTAGTTTTTAAAGTCTTATAAAATAGGGGTATATAATAGACTATAATAAGGGCAAACTTAAAGAGGAGAGATATTAATATATAAATAAGGATAGCTATTAATTTATATTCTAGCCTTTATAATATTTTATAATAATAGATATTATTTAATATCTTATTTTATATAAGAATAAATATTAGGTAAATAAACTATTTAGCTATCTTTTATAAGAACTTTATAAGTATAGAATCTTTTAAAACTAAGAAGTATATAAGGTTCCGATTATAAGTTAAGTTTCTTTTGATTTTAGCCGTATAAGAGAAAGAGTTCGTCTTTTATACTAATAACCCGGATATTTAATATATTAGGTTATTATCCGAAAGCTATTTCGAAAGGAGTTTTATTTAGGGATAAGTAAGGATTATGATTATAAAGATAGTTAATTATTTCTAAGAGGATAGGCTAATACTTAGTAAGTATATTACTATTAAATATAATAGGAAGAATCTTATCCCGGATAATAATATAAAGACTTTTAGCAAGCCTATTCGATTAATATTACTTTATAAATGCTCTAGTAAATTGTATATTATAATTTATAACTTAAGTAATAAATTCCTTATTATTAAATTCTCCGCTACTATCTATATAGATTTAATAGTATTATCTCCTTTATAGATTATAGTTCTAAAGTAATTAGGCAAAGGACTTAATAAATTCCTAAATATCTAATTTATTCTTAACGGCTATTAAGCTACTTACCCTAAAGTATCTATTAACTAATATAACTTAATACTTTTTACACTTATAGCTAATATATTTAAAAGGCCTATAAATATTAGTATATAATATATCTCTTATTTACTCCCTTTTAAGAAGTTTGCTAATATAAGGCTTTTTATATATATAATTATAGTAATAGGGCTTATAGAGATAAAACTATTAGGCAGCTTTTATACTATCTATAATACCCGGCATTCTTGTAATAATTATACTAAGTACCTATAAGGGCTTAATACGTTAAAGGGTTTATATTAGCAGATTAGTTGCAGAGGTATGCTTAGAATAATATTAAATGATATCTTTCTTCGTAAGTCGAGATCACTAGTAATAAGGCTATTTAAAGGTAGGTCTAATAAATACTTAGATTAATAACTATAGAGCTATAAAGGAAATCCTATCTAATAGGTAATAACTATACTTTATATATTTATGCCTTTATACTCCTTTAGTTCTAGCTTATTAATACTTATTAATGCTTATTAAGGCTTAGTAAGTATTTATAATCCGACCCTAACACTAGGTTATTAAACTTATTACTTATCTTACATCTAATATAAAAGAGTCTTATCTCCGCTTAATATATTAGATATTAAGTTCTAAGTAGCTTAGCTATTTCCGTCTGCTAGCCTTTTTCCTAACTCGATAATATGCTTAAGTTATAATATAACTCTAAAAGCTTATATATAGAAAAGTTTAGTAATATCTTATACCTCTTTATAATATTATAAAGGGCAGCTTTATTAAGTATTCTTTATTTAAATCTTAAGAACCTCTCTCTTATCTCTTCCTAGGTTATAAAAGGGATTTTAGCTATTTAAAGGTAATAATTAGATCTAGCTATTAATAAAGACTTAATATATTAAGCATTTAATAATAATATTACTTAAATATAATTAATAATTAAATCTCTTTTATATTATATTTTATATTAAACTCTAATTAGCTTGCTTTTAAGGGTTAATAAATATATCTCTTATACCTTTATAAGGTTAATTAAAACCTTAATATTTCTTAAACTTCTATCCTACCTATCCTATAATAATAAATAGAGGTTTATATCTCCTATTAATATAATCTTGCTATTTAGCTATAATCTCTTTATTAAACTTTAAAAAGTATTATACTAAAGTTATTTATATTCTAATTATTATATTTAAATCGAAATAATTATAATAATCCTATTACTTAACATAATTATTAAGCTTACTTAATCTTTTCTATAATTACTAAACTAATTTAAGTTATTATATTTATAGTAAAGCAAAAGTACTACTTTACTTCTATCTCTTTAAACTTTCCTATATAGCCCGCTTCTTATATAATATAAAGCCTTAATCGCCTTTCTAAGCTTTATCTCCTAAATTATAATAATATTAAATTACTTAATTAAATTATATAATTCGGCTATTATAATATAACTTTTCCTTTACTTCTAAGTTATAATATAGATTATATAAGTAAAGAGCTTATAAGTAAAGTCTTTAATATATTATAAGTAAGTCTTTTTTAACTTAATTTCTAGCTTTTGCTAATTATTAAATAATCTCTCTTATAAAAGTTTAATATTAAAAGTTCCTATCGGAAATAGCTTATAAAGTCTTATAATTAGGTATAAATACTTAAGTCTTTAATTATAAGCGCCCTTTAAATATCTATAATTTTATATAATCTATCTACTCCTTTACTATTAAGTATTTATTATGCTAATAAAAAGTATAATAGCCCTTATAATTAATATACCTTTATTATTACTTATTATTTAAATATAAGTATAATACCTTGCCTTATTTATATAGCTAATTAGTATATTTATTATATTTTATAGACTTCGTATAAAACCTTACTTTATACTTCTAAGCAACGTATTTATAATATTATTACGGATAAAGGTCTTAATTAAAAGGCTTATAGATAAATACCTATACTCTTTAAATAATACCTTAGTTATATAGCCTTTTTATATCTATAACTTTAAAGAGATCTAAAATAACCCTAGCCTTTATTATAATATTTAAATCTTATTACCTTTAAAGCCTTATCTTTATTATTTTAAGCTTATTATTTTTAGCTAATTCTTTTTATAATATCTTAATTGCCTATTTATAAGCTAATTCATTAAGGATAGCTTATATTAATACTATATAGTATCTTTATATAATATATACTTTTAGTATAATAGCCTAGACTTATAACTAATTATATATATATTTACTATAACATTTTAAAAAAGCGAAATAATATAGAGGGAGCTATTAGCATTCTTCCTAACCCTTAGTACTAGAGGAGATATCACCTTCTTAAAGGACTAGTTATTAATTAGTTAGATAATCTTTATATATATTCTCTATAATAAGTCTTTAGTTTATTTAAATAATTAGATAAGGAGCTTTTAGCGCTAATAGTTAAAAATAACTTTTAAAGGTCTTAGAAAGTTAAAGGGTTCAAAACTACTCTTTAAAACTATAGTATAGTCTTAAGTAGGAGCTTGAAATCCTTAGGCTATATATTCTGCTATTATAACTATTACTACTTTTTTTAAGTCCTTCTTTATAATAATTATATTCTTAGTAATATTTATCTTAAATTATAGCTATCTTTTAGTAAAAGGGATTAACCTATTTAGCTAAAGGATCTTATAAATAATATTAAGTATTATATAAAGACATTACTTAATATTTATATTAAGCTTTATAAATACACCTTTCCTATAGATATATTTAATAAGCTTATTTATAAGTTTATTATATATTTTCTTCCTAACTCTGTTTATCGCTTTGCCTTTTATATAAGGTATCTTGCCCTTCTTAATAATCCTTAAGTAAGACCCTATAGAATTTCCGTAATATCGGCTTTAATTTAAATTAGCTTATATACTATTATTAATTATAATTTAATCTAGCCTTATATTAATACTATAAGAATTGGCATTTATCTTAGTGGGGTTAATTTAATATTATAGAGATCGGTTTTAGTAATAGATTCTAGATTTCGGGCGTTGCGCAAGCATAGGGTCGGATTCCAGTCAAAGTTCGATTTATAGTAGATTAACTTTTATTTCTAAATTAGATTTCTTTTTAGTCCTATCTTTATATTCTTCTTATTAAATAGAGCTAAATACCGATTTATACGAAAGAAAATACTACCTATATTAAAACAAATTTAGTTTATATAAATCGGCCTGTTGATAGCTTATAATGTTTTGCTTAATTAAGTATTAAAAGGCCTACTTAAGTAGGGCCTTTAAGCCTTAGAAGGAAGGATCTTAGTCTTTCCTTCCTTCTATATTCAACTTAGAGTTTATTCGTTTCACTACCCAAACGAACGCCCTATACCCATATAGAAAGTTATTCTAATATCAATTAATGTTGGAATAACTTTCCGTACGCATATAGAGCGTTCGTCTAAGTAGTGAAACAAATGAATTCTAAGTTGTCTAAAGGAAGAAAAAGACTAAGATCCTTCCTTTTAGGGCCCTTAAAGGCCCTGCTTAAGGAGCCCTAAAAGGCGTAACTAAGCGAGTAACTAACAGACTAATTCGTACGAACTAAATTTATTCTAATAGATATCTACTTTTTCTCCTCTATTTTATATACTTATCTAAATATCGAAGCTATTCTAGACTTATTTTATTATTAATCTACCTATTAGAACTTATTATAATAGACTAGTTATATAGAACACCGCTTTCGGAATATTAACTTATAAGGTAGTATTAGCCTTAAACGATTAGAGATAATAATATATTAAACCTATTACTACTAATATGAATAATTAATCTTGCTTATTCTTAATTCTTAGGCTAAATAAACTTACTCTTTCTAAATTAATTAGTATATATTATAACTATTTAGCTATAAATTCTTATTATTATAAAGCCTATCTTATCGAAGTTATAAATATCGGTATCTATAACCCTATGCTAGGCGGGTAGTATAGTAGTTATATACTATAGCTAGCTTTATAAAGGTCGTAAGTTCCAGTCTTACCCTACTTATCGGTTTTTCTTTTTTATAAATTTGCAACTTATAAAATAGAAAAACCTAACCCTTAATATATCCTCTCCTTTATATTAAGTTATAATTAGGGATTAAGCACCCCTAGTATTATAGTAGCTAACTTGCTAAGGTATAAGTTATTCTGCTAAAATAAGTCGTTGCTATATTATAATAACTAATGTTAAGAAATTATATGTCGAAAAGAGTAGTACTGCTTTGCTATAATAATAAAATAATATAGTAACTATTATCTCTGCTATAAAGGAAGCTATAGGCAATTAGCTATAATATAATAAAGGTAATACTAAAGGGTCTTAGAGAGGTTAAGGCGTTAGTAAGGCTAGGAGTAAGGTATATTATAGTTTAAATTAGGTAGTTAGAAAAAGGGGTAGCTAAGGAATATTAAGTCGGAATAGAGCCTATATAATAGACTAACTGCTAAAGTAATAGAGGTCGGCGGATTAGGGATTAAATTAAAGAGGCCTAATTAGCTTAGATCTTTTCCTATATATTAGAACGATAGAATATAGATTCAAGGGAAAGATCTAGTTGAAAACTAGAATCTTATATAAGCAGGCAGTAGCAGGCAGTTTTCATCTTAGCTATTTAGAAAGGGTTTCTAGTTACTAAGTATTTATAAGGGGACTATATGCCTTCTAAGCGCTATATATATATAGCAGCATAATAAGAAACATTATTATTATTATAACCTTATATATCTCTTATATATTATAAAATAGGCGGAACTACTTATATTATAATGTTCTAACTTATATAATATACTAAAGATAGGTGCCTAAATAAAGTTAAGATTTAAAGTGCTAAAAATAATTATAAAAGAGAGAACTAGTAAATATTAAGCTTTAAATAGGCATTACCTAATAGATCTAAAGCTAACCTTATTCTTTAGCTAAATAAAGCCTAAGCCTATTATATACCCTCCTCTTTAACTAGCGTAGAAAAAGGATAGTAAGGGGTTATCTACTATTACTATAGTACTAACTTAATATACTTTATAAGTCGAAAACGCTGCTTTAGACCTAATCTAAATAAAGATTAAACCTAATTATTATTTATTATAATATAAGATAGAACTACTATTTATATATTAAAGGACTCTTTATATAAACTATAAAGGGCTAAAAGGTTTAATATTACTAAAATAAATATAATCTAGTAACTACTAATAAAGGAACATAATATAAAAAGAGGGGTAAATAGCTAAGGAGTATATTAAAGTAGGCTAGCTTTAGAACTTAAGACGTCTAATATAAGGTAATTTTCTACCCCCCTTCCTTTATACTAATTTAGCCTATTCGGCTAGCCTATTTAAAAGCTTCTATTAGATTTATTAATATCTTAGTTAATATAGCCTTACTAATATCTTAGTATATTAATCTAAGGTATATAATAACCCGTTACTTAATTATTACTCTTTTAAAAGCTAAGCTATTATTTATTTAGTATTAAGGTAATACTACTCTAAATAAGGTCTAGACTTTAACTACGTATATAGCTCTTTATAAAAATTTATTATTATATCTACTTTAGAGAGCTATTATAATTTTTAGGAGCCCTATTTAAAAATTTTAAAGTTTTTTAATTTTTTATTCGAAACTATATTAGGCTATTCCTTCTTCTCTTTAGCTTAAGAAGTTACTAAGCTTACTATCTATATACCTTAGGGCTTCCTTTTTCCTTTCCTAAATTAAAAATAGTCCTATTAATAATAGCCGAGCTAATAATAATTACAGCACTTAATATTCGTCCTTATAGCTAATATATCGATATTTATTAGCTCGGATAAAAAGGTTAATAGAGTAGTAGTAGTAAGACTTATAAAGATATTATTCAAATTCTAAAGTAATATTATAAACTTTAGGAACTTCGTCGGCTATATAGCTAATTATTAATTAAGGCGTTTTTAAGTTTATATTAAAAGAGTTACTACTAATAAGACAATTTTATAATCGCTAGGCTAGGTCTAGGCCCCTATTATAAAAAGAGTCTTATTATATTATAATAGAAATGCTATTATTATCTCCCGGGGTTACTATTATATCGTAACTAAGCTAATACCCGCCTTCAGTATTATATTTATATTACTAAGTCCTATCCGGACTTAATCTAAAAGTACCTTAGGCTACCCTATAGAGATTACAACTACCGATATATATAGTAGAAACTGCTCTTTAAAGGCCCTAAGGCAGCTAAAAATATAATAGAATTAAGCTCCCTTATTATTAATCGTAGTCTTATTAATAGTAAACTTCGCCTATATCTCGATTAGCTAGGTATTAAGGTACTCCTTTTTAAGTTCTGCAATATACGGAAGAATCTATCGATTAGATATTATATAGTAGGGGTACGACTCTTATAAGTCTAAAGAAGAAGGACTTTAAATCTATATAAAGGTCCGACCTATAATATACTAAAGATAGGTGCCTAAATAAAGTTAAGATTTAAAGTGCTAAGAATAACTATAGAAGAGAGAACTAGTAAATATCGAGCCTTAAATAGGCACTACCTAGTGGATCCAGAGATAACCCTATCCCTTAGCTAAGCAAATCCTAAGCCTATTATATAATTCAATAAATTAGGTAAAAATTAAAAATTAATCCGTTGATATAATTTTTACTCTACTATATAAGTTTGAAATATATGAATAGCTTAAATAAAGATCTCAACTTAATTATCGATTATTTTCTCCGCCCTTCCCCTCTATCTTCCCTCTTCTCCATTATAAATATTATTCCTAATTTCAAAATATCCATTATTTTCTAGCTTCTTAGCATCTTAAATATATATAAAGGTTCTTTATAAATATAAATATATAATTAAATTAGCTTATTTATATAAATTCTCTTATCTTATCTTTTAGTTACTAATTAACTATATATAGTTACTAGTAGATACTACAGGATTTTTTTAAGGTGACTAAAACTAACTATAGACTAATTTATCAGCCCTGGCTGAGAGTCTTTATCTTGGTCACTCCAGCCGGACTTTGCGAGGTTGAACAAGGAGGTGCTATCTTTCTTTGATCATTGTGGTTCCCAATGGCCGGAAATGGTACTGTGTTTTCCTTTGAAGGACACTGACAATAAAGGTGCATAAATAGATAAACTCGTTGAGACTGTCGCAATACGGCACAATTGTTTGGTTCTAAATTCTTATTGCCAGGAACTATCAAATTTGGTGTCTGTACTGTACAACTGTACGATTCAACATGACCACGCCCGCAGACCCTCTTCAGGTACAGGTTCCAGGCTATCCCGATAAAACTGATCGGGACTTGCCGACTTCCAAAGACTTCGACTTCGTCTATGGTGACAATGAGGGTCTATATATGGTGCTTCAAATTCCACCTTTCCAGAGCGACAGTGATTGGGTCCAAGAGACCGTTCGGGCAAACGATGATCTCAGACCTTTTGTACATTTCCCATCAGACACCTGTTATCGAAACGCCGCGCTTGTGGCACTGATGAACGTTTCACCATTCCTAAATTTCCTCCAAAAGGGTGGGTTCATTTACAGCTCGTATTTTCTTTTCCTGTGACCTGCTCGTCGCCGTTTCCATGGAGAAATAATCCCCCGCAGAGTACAACTTCGGATCATGGATTGCTACCCCACGAGCTAAGCTTCTGTTACTAGGTCATGCTAACGTTGATAATACTAAGTTGCGGAAACACCACATGATTCGAATAGGGTCTTGCCCACACTCGCAAACCTGGCTGATGCGGCACGGAATTCAAGTCCCGGTGAGACGGTGACAGACCGACGAGCCACACTGATGAACTCGATGAACGCTTTCTGGAACGAGATTACACAAGATCCTGTACCAAATGGTTATGGTGTTCCTGACAGGGACGGATGGATGAAAGATCCAGCGAATACCGCAAACGACCCTAACGACCTCATCACGTATCTCTTCCAGCGAATTATTCATTCCGATCTAGAGATGGATCAGTTTGACCCGGACTCGGGGTGAGTTCCAGACATGGAACTAGAGGCACGGCCAAGTGTGTTGACAAGACTATAGCACCGTCCTGATCGAGATGTTTGAACGGCTGTTTCAATATACCCTCATATCTCGCACCCCGTTCCGTTGCGCATGTGGCAGCACGAAGCGAAAGCGGGCCATCCTCGAAAGACGCTTCATAATGGATATCAACTTCACCGCCCCGACGGAGTTGCAGGAGGGTATATCGACGACACTTTGGGACACGACCCCAAGAATAGCCACGTGCCCAGATTGCGGCGAAAAAGCGACGACGAATGCCGACTTCCTCAAGTTTGCGTACTTGCCAGAAGTTTTGATCTTTTCGCCAAGCTACACTGAACAGCGGGCGAAGGGATTCGTCAACGTTCCTCGAGCTCTGGTTACATTTCCGGAGACTTTGGACATGTCCCATGTACGAGACGATCCCGATCGTGTTGCGGATCGACACTGCCTGTATAAGCTACAATCCATGGTTGTCTCTCCTAATGCGCCAGCCACGAACACAACTCATTACTTTGCTTACTTGCGACGGGACGAGACGGTTTGGACTCTAGTTGATGACTTTCCCGAGACCATTCAAACAGTCACCATTAACGATATTAGGATGGGGGCAGATAGACCACGACTACTCATATATGTCCGAGCGTATCCGGAGAAGAATGAGGAGCAGGATGCCATTGGGCAGCTGAAAGATGACGATACTGGCGGCAATGAGTCCAAAGAAGACGGCTCTCCCGAGGATGATGGGGACAGCCCGCCGGAGGAGAATAAGGAGGATGATGCCATCATGCAGCAGGGCGATAATGATACCGGCGGCAGTGAGTCAAAAAAAGACGGTTCCCTCGAGGAAAATGAGTCTGGGCCATCAAACGTGGATGCACAAGAAAACAACGATAACGTACCGGAGGGTGAGGACAACCCAGAACGTGACGCAGAGGAGAACCTGCAGTCAGAAGCCCTAAGAACGGATGAGCCGCTGTCAGCCCAAGTTGAACCCACGGACGAAGAGGCAAGGATGAAAGACATTGAAAGAAGACAAGAGGAAGCCGGAAGAAGAAGACAAGATGAAAGCAGGAAAAAGATTGAAAGGAGACAAGAGGCAAGAAGAAGAGAGACTGAAAGGAATCTAGAGGAAGCAAGAATAAGGCAAGAGGCAATGAGAAGAGAAGTTGAATGGAGGCAAGAAGAAGCAAGAACAAGAGAAGAGGCAAAAGGACAAAACGAAGAAGAGAGAATAAGAGACAAGGCGAGAAGGGGAAGTGAAACAAGTAGAAGAGAAGAACTAACCAGGACACATGAAGCAAAGCGACAAGAACCCAAGGGAATAGACAATACGCCAACCAAGAGCAAAAGAAAGATAACGCAAGCCATACCAACAAGACCAAACGACCATCGAATCGAATCTTCAGCCAACTGGGATCTCGATTCATTCAGGAGAATTTTCCCGAGTGAAGGTATAAGTGCACAGCATATGGGGTCAAATACTGCCAAGTACCGCGCGAGGTTCTTGGAGCATTTCAACCAGAACAACAAGGACTATAGCATATACCTGGTATCAAAACTGCATCGTGTTTATAATATCATACATGGAGAAGCTGCATCGTCTGGCATGAATAAGGAGGATCTTGTGCAGAAACTCGAAGAATTCGATGCCAGGGCCGCTCGTTCGGCCCAATCAACTCCTAGGAGCCCAGCAGAGACATCTGCTGAGGTTACAGTATGGACATGGGGAGCTAAGAGAACCATGGAAAAAGACCTAAGGGACACAAGTGAGGAAGAACCGCCGTCGAAACGACTTTCCAGGCATAAGATACCGAGGAGACCTAAGCAGCAGCCAGGAAGACAATAGACTGACTGGGTGGGCCTCTAAGGGTTGAATTCAGAGTATATGGGGACAATTTCAATCATGTATTTTTCATCATCTGTCAAAGAATTTGGAGCTCTTAATTCTCTAGCTTGGTAGGAAAGGAACTGCGCATAAATTTTTTTTTTTTTTCATGCAAAGGCTGTAGAACCAAATAATGCCATGCTTTGCATTTGAAGAGCACAGCTGTCACCTTAATGAAATTGTATATGAGAAGCCAGCCTTCAAGACTTGTTATTCGCTTCCCAAGTATCAAGAAGTCTCGACGGCTCCCCATCCTCTAGCAGCTGATTCCGGTTCCTATGCTCCATTAGTAATATCAAACTCGAAGCTGTTTCTGCTACATCTTCTATTGTCGCTATGTGCATATATATACCTATGCATTATTCCTCTTCGCTCCCTAAACGACTTACCATCCGAGATCCGACTCTTGATGCGATCCCGATAGAACCATTTCCTAGATCCCGCAACAGGTTTCCCAGGCTCTCCACCAATGGCGGCAAAGGCTCCGATTTGACGGGAAAGTTTTCCCTGAATATTTCTCGCGCGATAGACAACACCATAGTCGGATTCGACAGTGATTCCGCCGCCTCGCCCGATGTTTTCAGGGCAGGTACACCCTTGTCAAACTGTAGAAAGGCTTTGGTATCCATGGTCTCCTCGCCGTCGAGCAGGATGAGCTTAACGGGCCCTTCTGGTGAGGATGGCCTGCCATGGGCACTTGTGTCAGGTTGGGCAAATGTCTGCTCTTCGTATTCGGGTTGAGCCGGGGCATTCAGCAGCCCATAGACCCAGAGGGTGAGGCTGGCCAGGTACAATGCAATCGCGTTGAACTGACGCAGACTCGCAGGCGGTAGACTTCTTGCATGGGAAATCACCTGTCCAGCGTGCCAGATAGCATATCGTGCCTCGGGGGTACGTGCCCAGTTGTCCTCCAACGAGACAGCCACACGGCGGGCCTCCTCCTCTCCCGACTTCCCGGCGAATCTCTGCAGCTCATCGGGAGCAATGTGCAGGGTCATCAGGCACACCTCGAGGATCAAGGAGAGTTGGGTGCTATGCACGCGGCTGTTGGAGGTGTGTATTATAGTGGAAAAGGTGCAGAGTTCACGGTACAGCTCTTGGTGCTGAGACCTGAGCCATAGGCGATGAGTATTGTTATGCCCATCAGCGGTGGCATAAAAGCGGACGGTCTCCCGATACGCGGCTACCTGGCCCCAAAAGCCACAGAGCAAAACGCCGTGACAAAGCTCCGTGTCGACATGCTCCTGAAACTCGTCGAGGATGTTTGTATTGTGCATAACTTCGGACACTCGTGGCATTGGCCTGGAAAGGCTCTTCTTAGAGAGGTAGACCTGTCTCCATGCTTCTGCGTTGGGGGCACGCCATAGATCAATTGAGGCGGGTAGGCTGAAAATGAGTTCGGTGTAGGAGATCAAGGTGTTGGTTTGTACGCTTATGGATGTCTGGGCATCGTGGATGAAAAATTGGAGTATGAGCCTGTGATCACGTCTGTCAGATAGACCGTCACCGCCGTCTAGGTAGAAGGAGCTTACCTCTTCCAAGATTCTCGGGAGACGAAGTTGCGCCATTTGGATTCGACAGACTCTGGGGGGTCAGATGCGAGTGGAACTGAGGAGGGAGAGTCGATTGGCACTGAGAACATTCCAGCTCGCCGGAGCATCTGGGACTTGTAAGCCGACGCACATACTGCAGGTGACCCCTGGGAAAGACTACGGACTGTCAGGTGCGGTTGGAAAAAGCTCTCTGCTATTTCCATCTTTCTTTTGAAGCCGGACCACTGTCCCAACTCTAGACACATTAAGCTGGCTTGTAGAGCGCTGAGGTTTCTGGTAGATGCATTCCGTGCCTCGAACTGTGTCCGCCATGTCAGCATGACAGCCTCCAGCAAGACGCATATGTATGATGATGCATGCGTACCTCATCACTCAATGCCACTCTGACGACCTCGTGCAGAGCCAACCCGAACTGCCACACAGCGGGAACTGAGATCAAAGTCGCCCCAGTTGAGATGATTGCAGCAAGCAGTTCCGGCATGGCTGTCTCTAGATCGAGGGATGCTGCGTGGATCCAGCTGTTAAGTTGCTGCTCATCTTGCACGAAGTGGGCCTGCAAAAGGTAGTTCAGTAATTCAAGAGTTGGAAACGACGGCACCTTCCTGACGTCCTTGTTCTGGGCGAGCACCAAGGAGAAGATCTGATCTCTTTGCTGCGACTTCAGCATCCTCTCTCTCGGCGTTTTGTACATGATTCTGTCAAAAACTGACGATTGAGATAAAGCTGTCTCATCGATGGCCAAGCCCTCTTTTTGTTGGTGCACGTAATCCTCCTGCTTGCTGGGCTCCCAGAGCCAAGGCGAGTAACGTTTGAAAGCAGCATGGCCGACAGAGGGATCTCGATACGCGACTCTGGGGTGGACTTTTGATGACGTGGTAGTGTTGGTGTTGGAAGAGTGAGGACTAGGTCCCTGAACTCGGAGTTGTGGAATAGAGAAGTTGTCGAAATCCAGATCCCAAGGCGCCTCGAAGTCAATATCTTGGAAGAGGTTTTGCATAGGAGTGAAGTAGGCCATGCTATCTGGAACAGGGCCCATCAGGGAGCTGTCAGGTCCGAGTATTCCGGGCATGAATGTTGGCGACTGCATTCCTTCGTTCAGGTACATCTGGCTAGTCGAAACGCTGTTGCCCATGGCTGACGCCACACTGGCAGCATCAGAGGCTGAGTTTACTTTGGAAAATGGAGGGTCAGCTGCAGGATAGTCAAGACGTCAACTCTCGGGTTACAAACCTTCAGGGTCTGTATACTTCTTGTACTGGTAGCCCCGCGCCGGATTTTGGCAGACCAGATTCTTGGCTTGACATCGCCCACAAGGTCTCTGGTCATCACATTTTGCTTTGGCGGTAGCACATCCTTTACATGCTTGGGTGGCTCTGTCACCCCGTCTAATGAATGGTCTCGACTTCCCGTCGGTTCGATCGTGCGTGGCCTCATGTCGAGTCAACAAGTCTCTGCACAGAGCTTGGGATTAGCCGAGTGATCCTGAGACAAGGTCCACTGACTGTGAGGTAGCGAATGTTGTTTCTTCAGGCCGGTGGTCTTACGCCCTGTTGAATCTCTTGCTGCATCTCGTGCATTGGTAAGGCCTTGCGTTCTCGTGCGCCCTGAGATGACGCGTGAGGTGATCTGCCCTCTCGTAGACACGCTGGCACACCTGGCAGGTGTAGCTTGGCGAGGACGATGGAGATGCCGCGGATCGTTTCACTTTCTTGGGTGGAGGCTGGTCTTCCGGGACAGAGGCCCGCGGCAGTGTCAATAACAAGTCTGAGCCCGCCGCGTCACACAGAATGTCAATGCCATTTTGCTCGGTCATCATGACTGTGTTCCGTCGTCAATTTAGGGTCAGAGGATTCCGCTTCCACTTCCGAGGTGGAGGAGGGGGGATTCGGCATGTGGAGAATAGGCATGTCGGAACTTGCTTGCTTCCCATGGATGACGTGGCAGTGCTTCCGCCTTGGTAGACTAGCGGCGTGTGGGGGAGGCCATGGGGTCGTCCTCTATGTTGTTCATATCTTGTACCGCTGTCTTCTCTCAGTCTTCTCTGATGTCTTGCTTCTCACTCTTCGCTGACGGTGCAAAACCCGTTTTCCCATTTTCTTCGACTCAGCCATTGGGCCCGGCGCTGTCCGAAACTGAGATAAATGGATTCAGGATGCAATCGCCGTCGCCCGACTGAGGATATCTGGTGGTCGTCCTCCTAAGAAGAGCCATGTACGGTAAGTTTACAGCCAGAATGCTATTACAATATATTCAAAGGCACTTTGAGGACATTTTCAAACCCCTCAGCTCAACCGTAAAGTGAGAGCTGGGTCGCCGGTAGCCCATCATGCCACACGATTCCGACGTCATGAGTACGAAGCTAGCTCTGATTTGCACCTGACAAGATGCTATCTTCCTAGGCCTGAAAATTGTCGTCACAGATGAGGCAAGTAAATTGGGCATTCCCAGCACGTACGCGTGAGTGAGTCCAGACCAAGGACCACTCAAGTTGTGCTAGATGCCGTCACTAATGATAAAAGTATCGAAGACGCCGGGCACCTGGCCATGCACTCAATGCACCAAAAAACACAAACAAAGCCGCGAGTCCACCATAACTCAGTTGCCACTCGTCTTGAACCTCCAGGAAAGATCACGCCGCACAGTGCTGGTCTAGAGCCGACCACAGTAGAATATCAGTTGAGCGTTCTCAGGGTTCATCGTCGAAAATTCGACGACACCACCACCTCCTTCTCTCCTCTTCGATAAAGTCCCCTCAGTCTCTCCATTTTCCGCCTCACCCCGAGGACTGACCCTCTCACTCCATCCCTTTCAATAGTATTCCCTGCTGCGGCAGTCGATGTTTCACCACCCTCACCAATCTCCATTGTGAAGACTGGTCTTGCTGAACCGACCGGATGGTCTTTCTGCAGCTTCCTGATCTCGCGGCGCTCGCCCGTCCACGACTGCCGCGTGGCGTCAGCGAAAGCACCGGCGCTGCCCAACAACCACGATGGTGCGCTTCCAGAAGGCGTGTAGGACTTCGCTCTCTTATGTGACGGGTTCTGATGAGAAGTTGTGGGGCGGGGAGGTGGCTGGTGCGGAGGCGTCGTTGTGGCGGGCGCTGGAACGAGGAGCCCGTTGGAATAGTAGTATTGATTCCGACGTCGTTGCAGTCTCTGGGTCTGAGCTCTGGCCGGCATTGCTACCGGCGAGTGTGGTAATAATGTCTGATCCGCGTGTGATGAAGGGTGTGAACGGACGGACTCTGCTTCCGGATCCGGACCGAGGCACGGTTCCATGTCCGGGTCGCCGGACAAAGAGTCGAAACGTGAAAAAGGGTTGTCCATTTCCCTGTCTCTCCGGTCCGGCATCATGGTCGACATGGCGACCTGCGAAGGTTGTCTTACGAAGAGTCGAGGCATGCTTGACGGAAACGAGCGTCCACGTTCCGGTGTGCTGGTGTGCAAGTGCCGCTGGAGTCGACGAGGCCTCACGTGTTGCCTGGCTGCGCTCCGCTGTCTCACGGGCTGTGACCAGGAACTCAATCGGTCGGGGGGCGGAACCGAAATATAACCTTCCGTTACCAATGCGGTGTGACTCCAAACGAGGGCCTGGAAATGGCCGATTCGCTGTGTACTTTCGACGGGTCTCAAGTTCAAACCGTCTTGTTGTTCCGTTGAACTTCCAGGAAGGGAGGAGCGTGTGACTGCAAAAGCCCTGTTGATCCACAAGAAATCTAGGACAAAAGGAGAATAGAGATCCACTGCACTCGTGCTTTGAATCATGCGAGTCTTTGTCATGGGGTGAAGGAAAGAAAATAAGAAATAAGCCGGTCTTCCCGCCCTCGGTCTCACAGATGGGGCAATGCTCAGCTTAGCTCCCGCCTATCGCGCATATTCAAGGGCTTTCACATCGGAGATCTGCGCTAATGCTGGCTGGCTGCTGGCTGATCGAGGATGGTTGGCGGCGAATACAAGGTGGAGGGGACGGCTAAGCGCCGTAGAGCCGAGCGGTGATCATACGCAGTGCTCGCCCCTCAATTGAGTTTGGTCATTCTCGGGTGTCGGTCCAACATGACGCGGACATTTCGAGATGCTGTTTCTATCATAGCACAGGGAATCATGGGAGATTTGCCGAATACTATGGACGAATGTGCAACACAACGCCTGTACTACTTTGTAGTACTAGTACTACGTCAATTGACACCGATCGCCGCTGAAGCTTCACCCCTCGCCGATCTCCCACCCGACTGGTGCTGGCGGTTGAAATGCCTGAAACCTTACGGAGTCCTGTAGGTAGGTAGGTAGGTATACTTCCAGGTCGAATAAGAGCACGACAGACAAACCGTCTGATGTTCTGAATATCTGCCCAAGTATGCGGTGTGTATCATGACATCCGACCTCTCCAGCTTCTCACGTAGCAAGCTCCAAACGGATCGCAATAGGCCTTCGCCAAAGTTTTGGCACCCAGGTAGGTGGTTAGGTATTTTGTCACCCGCATTCTTAGATCGCGGTCCCGCGCGCACTGCGCACTGGACCGGCCCGAGGCCTGTCACAAGCGTCTGCACCTACAGTAGCTCCGACCAAAATCACCTCATGGTGGGTGGATAGAACTCATTGTGCAAATACGCTCAGTTGCAAGTAAGTATTGTGCTCCACGAGTTTTACGCTAATTTTCTACCTGGCTTTATTCTCTTTCGGGAGTCAGAATTAGTCAGAATTCGTAGTTGATAAGATCTAAAGTAATCTAGATGCAGAAAGTCCAGTGCCTGCAGACGGTGTCTTTTCTTAAGAATCTATATCTAGATCCCGTTTGCTTTTTCAGTATCTAGAGAGTATGTAGTTCGAGGTTAAGTTTCAATATTATGCTCTAGGAGTCCGATGCTTTTTAGAGGGCTTATATCTTTATTACCTAAAGAAGCTATGTTTGATTTATAGATATCTACCTAAGCCTTTAGAACCGATATATATATTAGGTATACAAGGTTTAGAAGTCCATAACTCTGCTGCAAGTAAGAGATCAGCTTAAAATTCACACAACAAACTACTTGCTTGCAGCTATAAGTAAGTATAAGAAGCGACAACGATTGCGATTATATTCGTGTAAGTATATTAGCGTCCATAAGATGTGCAGAGACTTATGTTTTCTGATTCGCAGCGTGATTCACTGCTGGGAGCATATTCATTATTCTCTGTCTCAGCCGTCTTCTTTTTCCCTTGCCTTTTTCTTCCACAGGTTGCCCCCGGGGGGTGGGGGTTCCCATCATCTTTCAAACCCGGACGTGTAGAAGCATGGCACTCACGGAAGAGGCTCCGCGGTCATGAACCCCATTTAAAAATGCTCAAGTTGTGGCCGTGTGTGACAGGATTGCAGGATCCCAATGATGATCTCAAGATATTCCAGGAACATATCTCCATCTCGATCATTATATACACGAGAGAGATCCCACGAATAAATACCGAGGTTATCTCATTACAGACACAGAGACTGATACGAATACGATACTGCTCGTACCAGTGCCGAAAAGTTGAGTGAATCCTATCGGAAGTGCTTGTGGCCCTTTTAAAGTGACAGAGTCGGCGTAGTGGCGAGTGGTATACTCACATCCAAGCGGATTATTCGATGTTCTCGCATATCGTCACACGGACACTGCTGGATCGTGACTGACTGCCAGTGCCTATACGCCATATAAATGCGTACCGCACGTATTTCTACGCCTCCTTTCCACGGTCAAACCACAATTACCACGATATTGGCATCGGAAGATCACCATCTCAAGCACCTGTGAGCGCTCCTTCTCCTGTCGAACCCCCTTACAACCTACCCGAGGAACTACTCGACTTTGAAAGTCCATCGACATGAAGTCTCTCACCATGGTCAAGGGGCGCAAAAGCAAACATGTCAAAAACCACGGGGACGTATTGCCTGATATACCTCAGAACCCGTATACCGGCTTCATGCCTGACCTACCAGACTCATACACTGCTTATATCACTGGCCAAGGACAGGAGGAGTTTATCGAGGACGAAGCAGACAAACCGCTATCCCGTCGGCCGGGACTAATCTTCCGGGCTCTTCAGGTATGCTGCAACGGCTCAGTACCAGCTTCTGTGTTGTATCTTGTCTAACAATGAGACTCTTGACAATTAGCTCTTGGCTATTTGTGTGGGCCCGGCATTCGTTTCGATCTACACCTGGAAGGCAAACGTAACGACTCCTGATGGGGAGAAACAAACCCTATCCTGGGATAACCAGCTGACATTTGGACCACTTGTGGCCATGGCTCTTGGTGGCTTCTTCTGGGGTCTGGAAGTTTTGACCATGTTTTACATGGGACATGAGAAGGAGTCCCTTCTTGACAAGAAGGTCGATGACGTGCTAGGTACCAAAGACAAGTATATCCCAATCTACTGGGACATTGCCATCTCCTTCGTTGGAGTATTCTTGGTAGCAGTGAGTTTGACCTGGGGACGATCTCACAATTCCAACATGCACTACTCCTCAGGCACAGGCACAGACAGGGTCCTGAGCACTGGTTCTCATTACTGACATAGGCTAACGTGTTGATTATTTCAGTACGTCATGGGGACACAAATCCAACCTGGGCACTGTTTTATCCCAGCTGCGAATCTGAAGAATAAGGGCTGCGGTCTCATACTCTTCGCTTGGATAATGACCCTTGCAGCCCTTGCACTCGGAGGCTGCTGTATGTTCTTTGAGCTCAAGCGCATCAGACATTGGGATACTGTTCTCAAACGGGTACAGATTCAAGATCTGATTTAAAAAGGGGGGCACCCGGAAGCAGAAATGTCAGGGAGAAATGAGCCTCAACCCACTGAGACAGTAATTTTGGAGTTACGGATATGCCACTTTGGTACTTATTTGTTTAGAGCAGTTTGGGACTGAGGAGGTGTGCCTTTTGGGAATGATGGCAGTGGCACACAACTCTTAGCAGGGGGTACTACATTGCGTTGAGTTTACAATAGGATAGCTAGGCAAAGCCAACGGACCGACTGACATTCTGCATTGTACCTTATCCTCAATGTTCTTCCTTGTCTAGGTAGGTATTACTGCCCTAGTAGTAAATTCGAGCAGCGAGGGGCACTGGATACCTCCTCAGTAAGCTGCTCTTCCTGTACCTACTTGTGCATGTGCAAGCACAGCGAGGTGCAGGTGGCTATATCGGCAAGAAACTATCATGGGTCCCAACATCCAGCCCTAGATATGAGGATATGTAATGCAACAATCTGAGTGACGGGAGAATGAGCAGAGTTTCATTTGAAACATCCGCAAAAACAGAGATTGGCCCCAGAAATGGCCTAGACAGGAATATTCTACCACCGGGGTGAAGGTTTTATCGGAGAAGAGAAGATGAAGATGAGAATGGATGAGACACTGGATTGGGCTTGGGAAGATACCTCAAGCACAGGTGACATGAAAATGATGGCTGCCATGTTCTCTTCAGACACGACATTCGACTAGGAAGGCACCTCACTCAGCATCTCGCAACTCCCAACCTCCCCGAATCCCAGCTGAAGATGACATGTCCTGATTTTCCAATTGGCCATTCACCTTGATCTCATTTTCGGGGTTTTAGGCCACCACTCCAACACTGTCCATTGTCTCGTGTGTTTCCACCACCCCGATTCTTCCACCTCAATTCTTCCAGTCTCTTCCATCTCCTACGCACAGTCCGGTCACCTGACCTGTCTCTTCTGGGCAATCAAGCTCTTCATCCCGAGGCCGCCACTCGTTTCACGATTTCGTGTTGTGCAAGGGTTGCCTTCTTCGTTGTTCACCCGCGCCACCACCAATCACCCATCAAGCAGTCTCGGTGTAATTCCCATCCGAGTCCGTCAGCTCCGCGTTATGGACGCGTTGTACGGCCACGGAGATGTTTTACTCGCACGAGAGTAGGTTCCAAACCCCATCCATCTGTCTCAGCCGTCGCATGACTGACGCGTGCCTCCAGTTCTCGCCAGCCCCAAGTATGGCGTCGCAACAGTGTGGTAAGTTGCTCAACCCTCCCCTTCCACCGGGCCCTCATCGAACTCCACGATACTGTCATAATCTGTCGCTGACGCTATCACAGGCTGGTCGCCAACCTCGGCCACAATGCCAGCAGCCGCAAACTGACCCGGAAGGCCATTGAAGGCGTCAACGTCCCTCAGGCTTGCGATACCATCGAGAAGCCCCCCGGTGCACCCATTGCCTTACGTCTACAAGGCAGTCTCCTGTATGGCGTGTCGGGCGTGTACCACAAGCATGGCGCCTACCTTCTCGATGACACCGAGAAGATGTGGGCCCGCATGAGGACCTACTTCCGCGAGATTCAAGGGGCAGCGAACGTGACTGATCCCAACGCAGGAAAGGCCAAGTAAGTCAGATATTCCCGTGGGCCCGAGTGGGAGAGAGACTGCCTGGTGGGGCTTTGTGACCGTTACTCAAGGCTGACGTTGAGCAGGCGCGCACAACTGATCCTAGTGGACGACCCCAGCTTCATTCCTGACTTCATATTGCCTGTTCTCGACTTTGACGATAACGGCGAGCTCGTCCTTCCTGGTTTCGAGTTTAGCCAACGGGGCAATATGTCCTCTCAGCTGTCCCCCATTGATCACAGCAGCGGCTCTCCAGCGAACCTCCCCTTCATCAACCTGAATATCCGCCACTCCTCGAGTCAGGGAAGCGTGAACATCGCCTCACCATTCCACAAGCTAAACCAGCCCCAGAACGACAACAACGTGATGCCGATGTTCGGTGAAGAAGACGATCACCCCTTCGACGACTACCCCGTTCGGATTGATGAAGATGGTAACCTGATCGAAGAGCCTGAGCTACCTGCCCACTTTTCGCAGGCAGAGGAGGATCCCTTCGCAGAGCCTGCCCAAAAGGTTCCCAGCGGGGCTCAGCTTCCCGACGATGAAGCTCCTATTATTTTTGGCGATGACGATGCTCAGATGATCTTGGGCGATGACGAGCAGCAGCTTCCTGTTGTGGACACCACTCAGAAACATGTCCAGGACAGCAAAGACGTGCCTCTTCCTTCTGAAGAAGACTTGAGCTCCGATCATGGCCACGAGCCCCAGGCCCAGGCCCAGGCCCAACGCAGACAACGCAAGACCAAGACCCTAGCAGCCGACTCTGCCACCCATGTCAGCCGTGCAGAGTTCAAAGGTTGGTCTGATACCTACATGACCCGCATTGAGGAGGCCCAGAACGCCTCGAAGCAAGTGACCACGTCCCAAGCCAAGAAGAATGCTTACACCCTCGTTTTTGGCATGGGTCTGGGGGACATCGGCATCTTCAATGCCATCCCAGGTGTGGAAAATGAGCTGGCCGAGTTCTTCGCAGGCGACAACCTCAAAGAGATGCTGATGGGTGACATGCTGGCCGGAGCTGCTGAGGGAATAGAGGACGAAATGGAAGAGGACGGCCGTGTTGCACCTCGACGCCGTTCAGCTTCCGTAGCATTCGGCTCAGAGGACGAAGAGGATCAAGAGGGCCGCCGCGTCCGACCCCGCGTGGACGGTGCCAACGACGGTGAGGAGCCAGACCAACAGCCCCCTCGTAGTCAGCAAGACGCCCAAGTCGCTCACGACGGCTTGATGAACTTCGGCTCCGACCAGGACATGCCTCCCGAAGCCGGCCGAGAGCACCCCGGCTCTGCGCTCTCCGACCACCGCCATTCCTCCCACGCGCCCTGGAACCGACCATCTTCCGCCATCCCCTCCTCGGCTCGTAGCGGCAAAGCTGTTGAGACGGGTCGCAACGCCGCGGAGGTTAGCCCGCTGATTGGCCGTGGCAGCATCCTCCAACAGTCGAACGTCAAATTCAGCGACGACGGCGTGCCCCCCTTCGGCTCCGACGGCTTCGCTGGGCCCCTGCAATACGACGGCGGACGCGACCTCTCGTCGTTCAGCGATTTCGGCGCCGTTGCGGGATTCCCGACACACGAGGCCAACACCAGCCAGTCCATGCGCGAGGCGCTGGATCGCGAGGGCCGGAACTTCCTCGGCTTTGTGGAGCGTGTCGCTGCGGATCGCGGCGAGGAGGATGAGCGCAGCGAGAATCTGCGGTGGGTTGAGTTTGATGGCCTGTTGGAGGGACAGGACAAGACGAGGTCTCTGGTGGCACAGGCGTTCTTGCATGTCCTTACGCTGGCTACCAAGGGCCAGATTAGGGTCAAGCAGGAGGGCGTGGAGGAGCCGGAGCCGGAGCCCTTTGGTGAGATCCGTGTTGGTGTCGCGAGCCGTTTCCAGGAGGATCTTAGTGAGGAGGAGCATGTTAGCGAAGGAGAGGAGATGGAGGATGTCGAGCTCGAGAAGAATGCCGTTGAGTAGGCGTCTGAAAAGGCCTGGGTGGTTCCGGGGACATCTTGTCCCTCCGCCGCCAGCCAGGTTCTGGATGGAGTACGCCTGCTCTATCGGCGGCATTCACAACCATCAGCCCCCTATCACCAATCCCAGAAACAACTACCGTGTGATCTACGATTTCACACGTATGCTCGACTATCGGTTTTGGGACATCTCGGGCTGGATGATACTTCTGAGTTTCGTTGCGCATTTGGATGGAGAGGCATTTTTCGGGAGGCATCTCTCCTTTGATGGCATCTTTGGCTCGTTCAGTCTTGTGAAACGGGCACATTGCTAGGAATCTCGGGCATCTCTGGGCAAGGAAGGCGTGGTTCATTCGGCATCGTGGCATTGGAATGGCTTCTAGCTTCATCACTGAGGAGGGAGATCATATCAGCACAAACGTTGGTCTGAGCGAACAGGAATTAATCACCACCCCACCGCCGCCCTCCGTAGATATTGAAGGGCAACGTGGAGGCATGGCACAAGGAATCTGATAGATCAAAATGAATCGAATTTTGCTAGCCATTACATTTCGTACGCTCATGCCATCGTGGAGTCATCGGAAGAGAACGAGGATCAATGGAGATTGTCCTTACTATCATCACTCGTAGTCATCCTCCTCACCAACCCCCTCACGGTCTGCGAACACCATGTATTGGATATTCTCATCTTGTGCTACCTCAGGTATGACTTTCTGCCAGACCTGTTTTACTGGTTCGAGCACGTCATCGTCGAAGGTCAGCGAGACAGGCGATGGTGGAAAGTCAAGTATCCTTCCTTTGGCTGCTACAGTGCTGACAGTGCTAGACCTTTGCTCGTAGTACACCTGGTATAGGCACTGAGGTGCCGGACCGTCTTCCGTTGCAAGGGCGGCTAGAACGGAGGTGATGGTGTTTTGGAGGAGGGATTTGGACTGTGGAGTGTGTATAGTGCTGAGGTAGAGGACGCCTAGTTTCTCGTGTTAGCCACAACGGAATACGAAGGTGGTATGGAAACAAGTAGGGGAGATGTTGGGTTGTCAGAGTCATTATTCGTTAACGTCAACGCCGTAGCTCAGGCAATGTAGATAAGGATATTTTGAATGGTTTTTTCATCATGCAACACAGGTAAGGAGAGGAAACAAGAAGATAGGCAGGTCAACTTACTCTGTCCAGCAGGGCACTCACTCGTATCACTCGAGTGAGCAATGGCGTATACCGGATACTTCGACTCGACCCCATCGTCCGCCTTGACGGACCCCGGTGACAGCGCGACAACAGCGACGGCCGGCATCGGCGCGCCCTCCACCGTCGTCTCGAACAATGAGGCCAGCGGCGAGTCGACGACAGCCACCAGCCTGCTCACCGTGGTCACGTCACCTTGCGGAACCTCTTCCGACCCCCGGACGAGCATCTTCGTCTTGACGATGGTGCCGTCGCTCAGCTCGAGCTCCGCCAGCTCCTCACCAGCGCCATCGCCCTTCAGCGTCTTGATCCCCGTGCCCAGCATGTAGATACCACCGCCCACGGCGCCAGCACGACATGCAACCTGCGCGATCTCCGAGCCGCCGCCCCACTTGGGATACACGGCGGCGAAGCCCGGCCCAAACAGCCCCATGGACGTGAGGTGGCGGTGTATGGTCTGCAGTCCATCCTGTGTGCTGATCTGTCCATCGAGCGAGAGCGTCAGGGTGGTTATGTACGTCCGCAGCTCTTCGTCAAGACCCATCTGCTTCACCAGGAACTCGGCCAGCGGCCAGTCCGCGTACTCCTGCCACTGCGGAAGCGATGTCTCCTCCTCGTACGACAGGACCAGCTTGAGGAATTTCATCAGCTGGCGCTTCGCACGGGCGGGGAGGTCGGTGGAGGAAAAGACATCCTCGCGGGTGGAGGGGATGCGGGTGAGGGCGGGCTTGGCAGTCGGATCTGCCGGGGGTTTGTACACGAAGAAAGAGCCCACGGCCAGAAACTCGAGCTGCCGGTACGCACGTGATGAGACGAGCTGCGACAAGAGCGCGGAGTTGGCGTGGATGAGCTGCGGGGAGAGGGAGAGGGCGTAGGCCCGCGGGTTCGCGACTGGAGAGGGAGCGCCTTCAGGTTGTCTGGTGACGGCGGCGGCGGCGAATACGGACGTCGACTGCGGGGGTGCTTTGGCTACCTCTGCGACCCACGCGTCGGCCTCCTGCAGGGTGAAGGCGGCACCGGAGCCGCCGTAGTATTCATTGGGATCGATGTGGAGGATTTTCTTGTCGGAGCGGGAGAGGGCTCTTCACGGAGGGGCAGAGCTGGGTTAGTTAGATGGGCTTTCTGGAGTGATTGTGGGAGAGGGAGGGAGAGGGAGAAGACTGACAGTGCTAGGAGAGATTGCTGGAGACCTGTGCCACAGATGATGACATCCCAGATTGTCTCGCTGAGCGACTCCATGATGGGTGGTGCTCCTCAATGTGGGAGGAGTTGGCAGTAACGGAGAGCAGAGGTTGAAAATTGAGAAGTCGTTGGAGAGCCAAGCCTGGGTGGTCGTGGTCCAAGCTCCCTGTTAGGGCTGCTTTACAAGCCCCACCCTGTACCGAGCCTGCTACCACCTACCACCAGGTACTAAGTAAATTTTTGTCGGCCAGAAAAATCTCGAGACGTTTTCCTTCTCTTCTTCCACAACCACCCGCCCAATCAGGTACAGTTGCCTAAATTGCCTACATAGACAACAATTCTGAGAAGTTCCTTTCATTAGGCAGCTTCATGTTGGGCGGCAGACTGAAAACCACTCCTCTTGTATCTACTGCTCTTGAATCTTCAACGTGTTAGAGCGGTTCGAACGGTCGAGACATTCTGGCAGACGCGGACGCGTTCTCCGAGATTTTCCCATCCCGGCCCGACCTTCACCGACCTTCACCGACCCATTTCGGTTGATGCATCGCGTCGTCTTCTTTGCCCATTGCTAATCTAGCCAAAATAGTACATGCTTAGGTACTGCGATCGATGTGTTGTGTCACCAAACCACGCTCATCCTGAACGCTGTGTTACTCTCACACAATGGACGCCTTCACATCCAAGCCCCTCCTCACCACCAGCCTAGTCTGCCTCTCCGTCGCCCTCCTCTTCCGGCCCCTCCTCTAC
>MUZJ01014378.1:0-36365 GCA_003012975.1 Juglanconis juglandina | reverse complement strand
CCCCCTCCCTCCAAGTTTTGCCATTCTCACAGCACAGGACAGACGCCATCGCTAATGAAGATATGATCCTCACAAAACAAACTCCCACGCTTCTACCATGCCATGTTGAGCCAATTCATCTGCAAATTCCCGCCCCTCATGTCATTCCCTCTGCTGCAGCACTCGCCGGAGGCTGCGTGGCCGCAGTACCTTGCTGCGGCGTCCCGTCCCTCTGCGCCGTAGAGCGGCTCGTGCCGGGGCGGCTCAGCGCACTGCTGCCAGGTCTACTGGCCGTGAACGATTTTCGCAGCTTTCTGGTGCCCTGGCTCGATAGCAGGCTCTTGACTTTCCTCAACCTCGCCCAGCGCTTCTTGTCTTGCTCTGCCTGGCCCTTCTCGTCCTCCTCCTCCTCGTCGCCGTCCACAATGACCTCCGAGCCACCCGCACCAAGTGCCGACACGTGCGGTGACTCCGGCCCGTGGCTGCCGCCGATCACGGACCTCCTTGGTGTCTGCGGTGATCCAACAGAGGGCGTGCCGGCGGCAGTCTTCTTCCTCGGCGTCTCACGTTCCCTCAAGTACGCCTCGTTCTTGAGCACCTGCAGTAGCGTCTCCCATCCGCTCATCTCCTCCTCCTCTGCGCCCAGCCTTGCCCTGCGCGCAGTGTTCGCTTCCGACCGTATCTGCTGGGCCTCGGCACTCTTCCAAGGACAGAAGAATCGGTGCTCTCTGACGGGGTCGAGGTGGTCCATCGGCGCGGGAACCAGCACCTCGTTCGTCTCCGGGTCAATCTCCTTGCTCTTGAACATCCACAGCCCCAGACGGCGGAGGCATGTGTGGCACGAGGCGGTGTTGGGGACGGGTCCCATGCGCTGGTTGTGGAGCCCTTCCCAGCCGAGAACGGCAAGAACGAGGGCGACACGGTTTGGTGTTGGCCCGGAGGGGGTTGTGGCTGGTGGCGGGGGTGAGGTGAAGAAATCGGGCGGGAGTTGGGACAGGATGGTGTCGATGTTCAGCTTCTCGGGCAGGCGCAGATTGAACTCGTACGGCAGAAAGGAGTTTCGCGCGCAAAGGTCGTCGTAGCGCTTCCGTAGATCCTGGATCGCGTTCTGGCGGTTTGACAGCGGCAGACGCAGCAAGGCGTCGTCACAGCCGCGCTTCCGCCAGAGACAGTCCTCCCCGTGCGACGTGACGATCAGCTCGACGTATTTCTGCACCAAGGCGTCCTCGATCTCGGAGGGTATGAGGACGGCAATCTCTTTCCCGTCCACCTCCTTCCTGTTGAGCTTGACCACCAGCTCCTTGTTGCACAGCGTGCACCGGACGCGCTCCTTGCCTTGGCATATCCACCCGCGCTTCGCCCACTGCACCTCGTTCACCGGGTCGGGCTTGGGCGTCCAATCCGTCAGCTCCTGGAAGCTCGCCAGGCGCTTGAGCAGCTCGTCACGGTCGCCGGGGCAGAACTTGGGCTTGAAAAGGGCCTTCTTCTCGTTGTTGCCGCTCCACTTCCTCAGCACGATGTTCGAGATGGTCGTCTGGTCGCCATGATTGGACGCGGGACTGAGGGCTTTGGAGGGTGTCGAGTCCGGGAGACCGAGTCGCCTTCGCTTGGTGAGGTCGAAGTCGGCGGAGGTGGAGGATCGCGGGAGGGATGAGACGGAGTGTCGCAGGGCCATCGAGTCAGAGCCGGGTGTGCGTATCGTAGAGAAGGGGGAGTCCAGGGTCGTGGTCGAGTTGCGATGTGAGGGAGGAGTTGCAGGTGGGATGGCGGAGTCTGGAAAGTCTGGTGCAGGTGATGTTGTTGCTGGTCTGCTGCCGAAGCCGTTGAGCAGGGCATTGAGTTTGCGCTTCTTCATGAAATCCATGTTGTCCCAAATTGGTCCCTTGACCGTGGACGGCGGCAGGGAATATTATGCTGTGTCAAGGGAGGGGGTTGGCCGGGTGCCAATGCCAAATGCCAGTCAGCGCCTGCGACTGTGAAGTGTGACAAAGCCACCGACAAATGAGCTCTTCTTCCACTACTCCCACCTGGCCATGTGAGGTTTTGGTTGGTGAATGTCTGTGATCACCGGAAGAGACAAAAGAGGTGTCGTCTGAAATTCACCAAACCTGTTGGAGCCCACGACAGGCGTT
Organism: Juglanconis juglandina; assembly: GCA_003012975.1. Classification (NCBI taxonomy): domain Eukaryota; kingdom Fungi; phylum Ascomycota; class Sordariomycetes; order Diaporthales; family Juglanconidaceae; genus Juglanconis; species Juglanconis juglandina. The sequence goes on along the minus strand of MUZJ01014378.1, from coordinate 34,254 downwards.
ATCTAAATAACCTGGTTGGAGGATCAACCGCAGTCTGCAGCTGCTAGTAAAGCGGATTTCCACTTGCCCCGGGAGGGGGGGTGCGGCGGTGGATCTGGAGAGTGTCTTTCTCCACCACGGGCTTTCCGGCTGCATCCAGGCATGATCTCCAGGCATATGCTGCATACTGCATACTGCAGCCGGCTTCCCGTTCTGGTCTGCCTCGTGGTACGGCGGTTCAGAGCGCTTTTTGCGCAACGGGACTTTTTTCAACTTTTTTTTAACGTTTTTAAGGCTGACAGCCTCCTAATCCCACGCCTATATTAAGCCATCCCTCTCTTAACGCCCCTAATTAATATAAGTAAACCCCGTTCAATCGGGCTGCAAGTAGATCTATTTAGCAGAGAATTAGCTAGCAATATTATATCTTAAATCAGAATTTTAATATTATTCTTTTTCGTAGAGAAATTTAAGTTAGAAGATACGAAAGAAGGTTTAAAGTTTTTCGTATTCCTAAAGAGTGGGTCTAGGTAGCTCGTTCGTTAGGACTTACCAAGACTTGCTAGTTTGCATTTAAAGTATCTTACCCCGCCTAATTTGCATTTAAGTATCTTAATGCATAGACTCTCTCGAAAGAACGCATAAACTATTTTAAGAAAGCGCGATTTATACCTCTCCTAGGATTTTAAACGTTAATTCCTAATATACCGTTATACTAACCCGCTTTAGTCCTATAAGTATCTTTTCTAGCAATTTCTATAGAATAGATACCTTACGTATTAATATCTCTTATAATTAGTTATTATCGGCTTTACCTACCTGCTTTAGCCTATAATAGATATTTTACAACTTTATTTAATACTATGCATTCCTTAAATTCGTAATATCTCTTATATAGAAAACAGCCCTTAAAGCTTCGTTTAATAATAGAAAATATATAAGAGGCTATACTAAAGAAGTTGCTATAAGAGTTCCCTTAAGAAATGCTAAAGAAGCTACGAAAATACATTAAACGAGATAGAAAATCGATTACTTATTAAGTATATTAAAAGATATTTTAATATATACGAGCTTTATAGCTAAAATTTAAGTACTATATACTAATTAAAGATAGCTCCTATACGTTTATAAAGCTTATATATAATTAACGTTTGAAATCTTACGAGAGATATAGAAACTAACTTAATAACCCGCTTTTACGATTCGAGTATATTTTATTTTTTTCACCTCTCTACTTCCCCCCTCCTTCCGAAATTCCTTTATTTTATTTAAAAAAAAATAACTCTCTTAGAAAATTTCAATATTAAGGTATAGGTTTTTTATTACTTATATAAGTAAGCTTTTTTAAAGCTTTTTTCTGCTAAAAATGCGAAAAAGACGATAAAAAGAAGATAAAAAGGTAGTAGGGGGTAAATCTATAAAAACGCTGTCGAATTTGAAGATGAAATTCTCGAAAAATGCCCGTTGCGCAAAAAGCGCTCTGAACCGCCGTATCGTGGCTTACTTATATGTTGCCCCACCTGCATTGCTTGCACTGCCATCCGTGAACGGTGACTGACGGTGTATTATCCTAGTACCACATCGCTGCGTCAAAAGTGAGATAGGTCGGCTTTCGAAGCGTCTCTTCACTCTGAGAACTCAAATTTCGGCGTATCAACTCATTCCAACTGGTTGCTTGTCGTCTAGTTTCCGCGCAAACCATTTGTGCTGGATGATATGTCCGACCTTCATGAGAAATGCATCAAAGGCACTCGAAATGCGCCGCATCATTCGGAGCTGTCCCCGTGAAGCTCAGCACCTTGGGATACGGGCAAAGTCCGATCGTGCGTGTGGCCGTGGTATTGTCTGGACCGACGGCAGGCCCGGTGGCAGCGATCGTCTCTGGCACCGTTCCATTTTCCACCCAATTCACGAGCTCGAAAAACAGTTCGGCCGTGGGATCCAAGCCCGGACCGCCGTCCATACCGCAATGGTCAACCCCCGGTGCGAGGAAGAGCCGGTAAAAGTCATCAACGTCGTGCATCGTCTCCACCACGCGCTCATAGTAGTCCACACTGCCGTTGGTGGGGATCAGTTGGTCCGCCATGCCGTGCCAGACTAGCATCTTGGTCCCGCTGGTCTTCAGGCCTGTCAGATCCGGATTATCGAAGCTCATAGTGGCCGTGTAGTCGACGACGGATTTGTTGAAAAGACGGTAATACTCTTCCAGAGTAAGGCTAAAGGGCTCCGAAGAGGCTTTCTGCTGGAGGAAGGTCTGGATCCAGCCTTGGCTGACGGAGAAAAGGGAGAGGGAGCAATTCTCGGCTGACGTGCAATCCGATGCCAACAACTCGGAGCCGGAACTCCCGACGAGGTTGGATTGCTTGTTCAAGCCTAATTTTCGACTATCTATCAGTCTTGAGTCTTGGTCACCAACATGTCAAGCTGTGGGGGGTGACCTACCATACCAAAGGAACTGTCCATCTGTCGTCTCGGGACCGGTCCAGATATCTCGTACAAGGTTGGCCATATCCTCAGTGATCAGCACCTTTGCGTCCAGATCAGGACACTCAATTGTTTCGCCAAGCAGCGATGATGGGTTGAAACCACATAGGCCCGGAAGAGCAATCACGCCGTCTTCAACACCGTCAAGGTCGTCGCACAGATCGACAGAAGCATCTCTGAAAGCCTCAAAGACACACGGTGGGGGCGAAATCCCTAGAACTCATACTCAGCCTCAAATATCACGGATATTGGGGAAGTGGCTGTGCATACCATACTCAGAGGCCCTGACATAGCCCCAGGCCTCCTGAACGAGGAACTTTGCCCAGTTTATTGCCGGGGCACCAGCTAAGATGCCGTCGAACTCCTCAGGTATCTGTTCAGCCATCACTGCAATAGAGTCAGCAACAGCATAATCTGCTGATTTTCCTCGGGAGTCCGGAAAGGGTTTGAATGGATCACCACTTACCATGGCCCTGTCTCCCACCGGTCGAGCATCCACTCCAGTACGAGAACCTAGGTTTCTCACCGTAGTACAACTCAGTCGCCTGTTTGCCAGAATATACCGCCTCGACAATCGCCCGACTCCCAAAGTCCTCCAGCGTGGGCCAGTTCACGCTGCCATTGCTCAATAGACCCCAATCAGTCAAGACTTCATTGTGGCCAGCATTAGTCGACGCCGAGGAGTAGCCCGATCCGACGGCTATGATGGTCAGATCCTTCTGGCCTGCGACCCAGCCGCCGCCGCCTTGCATAAGAAAACGACCGTTCCAGGATTCGGGCACAAGTGGTAGACTGACCCACGTGGTGACGGCGTCAACGTCTCCAGGATGGGTGTAGTTGATTGTTATGATGCAGATATCGACTGATGAGAGTGGTTCGCGGGCTGTTGGGACAATAGTCTCGGCAGGAATCGCTAGGTTGGTATATGCGGTTGCGTCGAGGGTGTTGATATGGACGTTATCTAGGGACAGCGAGGCGAATGTTGCTGTGTCACAAGTTTGCGCACTGGCTGCCAGGACAGACGAGAAGGAAGCGTAGTTCAGAGACATCATCCTTGAAAGACATCTCAGAAAATAACGTGTAGCCATGATGCTGCGCCTGGACATTGACCGTTATGAAGGTGAAAGGCACTCATGCTGTCAGCGCCTGGACAAGTCTCGTCTTGTATTCGAACCACGGTTCTTTGTATACCAGTCGGGACCATACTTTTTGTTCCGATATCTGGTTTAGTTACCCTCGAAGTGGATCTCTTGCTACCAACCCGCCAGACTGACCAGTCAAGAGCTGACAGCAAAGCAAAAGTATGCCTACCAGAGATAGAGGTGCCACCACAACCATCGCTACCTAGACACCCCGGCCTGAGCAGTACAACCTGAGAAAGGACATGTTGTAAACTTCATATAAAATTCTATGCAATGAGAATGTCACAGCATGTAGAGAATGTCACGTGTAGCACTATACCGAAGAGATATTCACAGGAAAAGAAAGGGCCCCCAGCCTTTGGAGAGCAACATTTTGTTTCCCCGCATTTTACTAGAGTACCTAGGTAAGGATGCCTTGCGGGACGTAAGGTACCCTCATTTCGTAGTACAGCAGCATAGTGGCGGTCATGTCTCTCTTATCTTTCATATCTTTAATACTGGTTGCCACAGTTTCGAGAGCACTTTTTTGTGCTCGAATGAGTCGTGCATACCACCAAACAGTCCAAGACTTTCTGCCGCGGAACTGTCGATATCGATTCTTCGTCGGAAACCTTTTAGAGCTAGCAGTCGGCCCTTAAAGTCAGCAGTGTTCCTATACAAATCGTTGAATCTGCTTAGTTGAAGCCAAAGTAAGGTGACCATCTATGTAATAGCTACCAAGGCTTGTGCAATCGTCTAGGTGCGATGCTTAGCTTTTAAGTGCTACAGTAAGGTAGCCGCTCACTGTCGAGCAGTTGCTGAGGGAATCAGTTATATCAATATAAAACAATGTTGTTTATGCTATTGGTTACATTGGTATTTGTCCGATGGGTTGTCCGTTACTGACCTTACACCGTCGGACATATGAAGGGGTTTATCTCGAATAAACAAGCATCGCTCCTTCCACTACGTAGTACACTACGTAGTACGCTACTCTATTCAGAAGCGTTGCTTCTGATTAAGCTCTATCCAAGAAGCGTTGCTTCTACGTCTGTTCGCATTTCATATCGAAGCAGTCTAACGTATCATATTGAACTCTCAAAGACCCTAATAGACCGAGGAGATAGCAAGTTTCTTAGGTGCCCAAAGCGCAGCGTAGAGCCGTCATGAGAAATTTTGCAGGGCGGCCGATTTATTTTGTACGGTTGAGCATGTTGAGCAAGATTCATCCTCTTTTGCGTCAGTAACTAGCTGATATTGCGAGACTGCTACTTGATTCTATCGAACCAAACCAGCGGAGTATCCTCCTCCTCCAGACGAATATCGATCCCGATGGAAGTCACACTTCCGCTCGCATTTACTCGAAATTGGGTCCGTAGACAAGCCTGGACCACATCAGGCATCTCCTCCAGGGAAGCATAGGTAAGCCAGAAATCGCCTGTTTTGTGTGTCAAATTGCCGTAAACCTGCACCTGACTTTCGGGACCTCTAGCTAGGCGTAGTTGACAACCATTTTCTTCCGTGCCTACTGACGATACAGCTGAACCCGACTTCTTTTCTTCACACTCCAGGCTCACGAAGATGTTGTTATAGGCTGGATGGCGGTAGTGGCCTTTATAGCTCTCCAACGGTACTGAGGCCGGGATGGGCGGACTCGGGATGTCTGGGTAGAGTCGCTCGGCGCATGTCGCGAGGTATTTCTCCGCGGTTTCTTCCTCCTCTCTGAACCTGCGCACATGTCAGTTGGAGGCTTTGATACGAAAGGTCCGTCAAGATTCCATCCATACAGCCTTTCAAAATCTCTCCTTTCTCTCTCCTCCACATCAAACAAATGATACAACACCCGATACGTAACCAGTTCCCTGACTTTGGAGTTTGAGTTGGCCATGGTGACGATCCCATAGTCTCTGTTCGGCACGATCACCATGAACGTCACGAACGAGTCAATCGTACCAGTATGCCAGTACACCTGCTCTCCTTGAAACATCCCACCCATCCAACCCAGACCGTAGAATATGGGACTTGGCCCGAACAGAGCCGCGTTGAAATCGTGAAACATCCGCGGCCTCTTCAATTCGCGGTGACCTGCTTTCGAGATAGGCCCGGCCTCCGCCATCATGGTTTTTAGGTACTTGACGTAATCCAGCACGTTGGACAGTACCGCGCCCGCGCCCTCGTCGCCTCGCAACTCCCCGGAAACGTCGCGACCTTTGACGTACGAGCTGGTGTGGGTGTTCCACAAATAGCTGTCTGCTACGGACAGGCCGCTGGGCTTGAAGAGGGGGTCGTAGGTCGCGAGGAAAGTCTCGTTCATGCCCATTGGCGCCCAGAGATACTTGTGGAAGAACTCGCCCAATCCAAGACCTGTCAGTTTGGTGATGAGATACCCTGCGGTGGCGAACATCATGTTGTTGTACTGGAATTTGGTCCTCGGCTCCGCGGACAGGGGCAGATGTCGGAGAGTGCGCACCGTCTCGCGCGTGTCATTGCCAATGGACAGATCATGTCTGGGGTAACCTGTGCGGTGGCACAGTGCATCTTCGATTGTGATATGCTGAAATTCCCACCGTCAGCTCTCAAGAGGCAGCATCAGAGGTCCTCTGGAAATAGCAGCTTACAGCAGTCGCCCAGTCATCACTCAGCACAAAGTCCTCGCGCAACAGCTGAGAGATGGGCATCTCCAACTGGATACCTGAGTAGTCCGAAGAGTTATCAATCAGCAGTGATACACCCGCCGCGGTGAAGGACTTGGTCGTGCTGCCTGTGAAGAACAGTGTGTGAGGCGTTACGGGCTTTGGTGGCTCAAGCGATGCGTAGCCGAAGCCCTGGATAAAATTTAGCGCTCTGAATGAAGCTGTATTTTCTTTCCTCAGAATGTTCATGGATGACGTTCGGGCAGCGTAGTTGACTCTCATCAGTGGGGACCTACCTTAGCCCACGTGTTCTGCCTGTTGATGACCGCAACCGCCATCCCGGGGGCGTGCCATCTGTCCATCACATCTTCGATGTATCCCTCCAGCTTATCAGTCGAGAAAGGTAGCTCATCAGATGGGAAGGCATCATGCTCATTGGCCACGGCGTGAGTCGCAAGAGGTTTCTGTTCCGATGCTCCAAGGACGACGGCTGTTGCGCTCCCTGCCAGCGCGATCACCAAGGGGTTTTTCATCGCAGTCCTCATTCCTTCGACAATATAGAAAATACTGCCTACACATCTCATGCACTGGAAAGGTGGGATCATGCCTCTTTTGTATCAATGCTAGCCGCTGGAGCATTAGCGTACTGCATGTCAGCTTGCATGTAGACGGGCGTCAGACGGTAGGATTCCTGGACCGGTGTCCAGGTTGGTGGGATGAAACTGCAAAGGGGCTCCTCAACCCACCCACCCCCCGGGGGGGGGGCGCCGAGGACATCACCAATAATAAGACAACGGCAAGAAAGGCCCTGAAATTATCGAGGTCGCCGTTGACAAAGAGATCCAGGATATCAGTACAAAGGCAGAGAATGAGACAGTGGCACCAAATAACAACCATAGCCACCACGAATAGATCTTTCGGGAAGGACTGGCATCGACGTTGAAAACTCCCATACTAACAAGTGTCTGGGCACTGGAGACATTTCTTGCGGGCATCCGAGGTGAGATGTTTCTGCACTGGAATCCTCCTCACTGGTCTGGGTAGGAGACGGCGTATCGTATAGGACTTAGGATCCTACGGGAACTGGGTTTCATCGACAGCAATGCCGAGGACTTCGCTGAGAAAGCCCGATAACATGGCTACTCGGAACACGAAATCGGATGAGAGCCGAAAGTATTGTCCAATAAATACGGTAAGTAACGTTGCAACACGATGCAGGTCGGCTTGCATACACCGATTGTGAGCGTTTCTCCTGGTTTCCTGTGCTGTGGGTTCCATTGACGGGAATTGTGGCGTTGACGAGGTCATTCAAACTTACCACACAATCCACCTGCAGGGCAATGACGATGGCCTCTTATGTAAAGACCATATTGGTGGCAGAACAATGCAATGCCAAGATGTCGCGCGCTGGATGTATTGGACCCTGAGGCGGATGGAGAGACATCGAGACTGTGTGTTTCCTTCATGGACCAAAGCAAGGCCGCTCTCTATTTTAGTTGAACTCGTACAGCCCCCTGTCCGTGTCAATCTTGGTGTGTAATGCCTGACACGACGACACTCAACTATTTCGCCCCCAAAACCTCCTGAACAGCCTTCAGCACCTCCTCATGGTACGGCGCAGGCGCCGCAACAACGCCCTTGTTCTCCGCCAGCGTCCGTCCCAGGCTGAAATCCAGCCTCTTCCCAGTGGCATCCGTAACCTGACCACCGGCCTCGCGCACAATCAGGTCGCCGGCCGCATGATCCCAGATCTTCTCAACGTACGTCTTGCTCGTGGGGAGGCGCAGGTAGATGTCACCCGCACCGCGGGCGATGGATGCGTACTTAGCCTGGGAGTCCATGCGCACGGAAGGGTTGGTGATGCCGAGCTTCTGGGCGATCTGCGCGGCCTCGCCCTGCGAGCTGTGGCCGGCCTCGACGCTCTCGCAGAAGGTCGCCTCGGCCATCTTGGCGATGGGCTTCATGGCGATGTTCTGGCCGGCCTTGAGGCCGGCGGTGCTCAGGGGCCGGCTGGTGGCGCCCTGACCCTGCACAGCAGAGAAGATGACGCCGCGGCCCTCGTCGGTGGCGTTGGAGCCGATGTCGACGGTCAGGGGAGCCGAGTCGTCGATGGGCAGGTTGGGGCAGCCCAGCACGCCCACCTTGACGTCGCCGTCGACCATGAGACCCAGGCACACGGCGTACTGGCCGCCGCGCAGGAAGCCCTTGGTGCCATCGATGGGGTCAATAGCCCATATCCGGCCCTTTGCGCCGCCTTTGCTGTTTCCCTTGTCGAGCAGGTCGAGCATGGCGTTCTCGTCCTTGACCGCACCGCCAATGACCTCCTCGGCGGCGGGGTCGTCCAGCTTGGTGGCCTTGATCAGATCCCAGACGATCTCCTTGAGGCTGGCGTCTTCGCGAAGCTTGTCGGCATCCTCCTCGCCGACGATCTCGTCGTCGGGGAAGTTGGCCTTGATGGCGCTGATGATGAGGACCTGGGCGCCGAAGTCACCAATGGTCACGGGAGATGCGTCGTCCTTGGAGACGGTGCCCTTGGCGCGCTCGTGGAAGACACGCTTGGTCAGGATGGTGGCTCGCTGGACGGCCAGCTGGGCGACCTCGAGCTCTTTTTCGTATGCCATCTTGTATGGTGTGAGTGTGAGCGAGTGACTGACTGAGACTGGCTAGTGCTTGCTGCCGGATCGTGGTGCGGGATGATGAGAATGGGCGATAGGAAGAGAAAAGAGGCCGAGTTCCAGTGCACGGTCCACAGAGTAACTCACCTTGTCAAATTGTAGATGATATTTGGCAGTTTGAGCTTGGCTGCGAGCTGTCTGAGTATGGAGGGGTAAAACGCCCCTCCGTGCCCCTGAGTCGGCCAGATTTATACGCGGGCCTGATGACGACGTTCGGGTCCCGAAGTGGTGGAGCAGCGCAGACAGCCGCGGGCCGGCCCTTAAGAGTGCGACAGCCACTATGTACTTTGTAGCAAGCGTAATACAGGGGAAGTATCTATGAAAGTTTACATTCGAGTATCATTTAAAAGAAGGAAGTAGAGTTGAACGTCACCTCTATGCGCTTAAATAGCCGTAGCTGCAAACGCACAGGTTAGGTCCCGATGCTCCCAGCCGCCTTCCTGAACGGGACTACCCTGGAAAAGCAGCAGGAACTCATTAAAAAAAATTCGTAAACTAACTAAGCAGGATTACCTAAATTTAGTAGCTGAAATAGATATAAAGGAGAGAAATCTTAGTAGTAATTTATAATATAGAAAATTTTAGTAAAAATATATATTATAATGGGCTAAGCTATGCCCTAGCCTATATTAGTCTAGCTAGCACAATCCTAGCGTTTAGGATTATTACGTACCTTTTAGCTTAGTAGCTCGGTAGCGCAGTGGATAAGGTAGCTAACTCACGTTAGCTAAAGGCTGCAGATAAGCTAGCTAGTCTAGAGCTCTATAAGCCAGCCCTTTATATATATTAGCTTGAAAAGTAGTTACTATTATAATACTATATTATATAGTCTTATAAATAACTAAAGTAAGTAACTATATTAAGCTGTTTTTAAATAGATCTATGCTAAAAAAGGTGTCTTAACTTATTTACTATATAAATAATTTTCTAAAAAATATAATAGCTATTTAGCAGCTAATATAGTTCTATGCTTTTTAAAGTAAAGAAAAGACTATTTCTATACTTTTAAGGTTTATTTACTTATAAATATAATCGAAACTAAGTTCTATTTAGTTTTAGCAAAGATATTTAAGTTTAAAGCCTACTAGATAAGAGCATACTAGCAGCTAGGTAGAATAAGTATAGCTCTATTATTAGGACCTATTATTAAATAGTTTAATATAAGAGCCTAGTCTTACCTTCACTACCCTAGTATCTTAGTCTATGCATCTCTAAACGAATAAGTTTTCTATTGCATCTCTAAGAAGAAGTAAAACTCTCTAGGCACCCTCTCGAATAAAGCACAGGATATCACAACCTTGAAGATACCCGTCCCGCACATCTCATCCACATAATTAACTCAACCAGATAGGTTCAACAAAGCTTCAAATCGCCCAGCCCACCACGCGATATTCGTGGTCGCCAAGTTCACTCGACCCATGGGCTCTGTTGAAGTGAACATTGCTCTTCTCTCGGCCTGTAAAACTTCCAGGACCGGCGTTTTCACACCAAGTGCAATCAATAGCTATGCAATGACTCGAAGATTCGGTGTTGCCATTTCGACTGTTTGGCAAGTCCACGTGTGATCCATGACTGATCTAGAGACAGCCTTGCAGGACACATGCAAGCGAGCACCCATTCGGGATTCCTGCTGTCTCAAAACGGTATGTCATGCATGGGCATACCGGGGGTCGGAGACACCAGGTATCCGGCTCGCATCGCTTTGCTCCCAGTGATAGCGCGCACGGACACCCGCGCTCAAATCACACGGGAAGCCTCACCATGCAGCCTGACTCCGCGCTGACCGTGTGCTTCACGAAGCCCCTCGATCTCGTCCAGCGTTTTCCGCAACATCCTGTGGTATTGTATAGGCTCCCGTGGTCTGTCCATCATCCAGACAACCAGGAAAGCTGGATATGTAGATAAATATACAAGCCCCAACACAGGGCCCAGCCTGCCGCCATCCAAGCTGCCCAACAAAGATCCAGCAGCACCCAGGAGCACACTCCTCTTGCCCCAAGACCGTACCGCATCCTTTATTTGATCTTCTTCTGCTTCAACTTGATGGTCTCGTCATTGACAAAGATACCCTTGCCCTTGTACGGCTCCGGTACACGCCACCTCCGTATCCTCGCGGCGAACTGGTTCAGCTCCTCCAGGTCGATGCCCTCCAGCAAGATACGCGTAGGCTGTGGTGTTGCCGCCTTGATACCCTTCGGCACGCCCAGGTCAACCGGGTGCGAGAAACCGAGACGCAGGCAGACAAAGTCCTGGTCCGGGTACTCCTCGAGCTCGGGGCGTTTGTCGATGGAGGCACGGTAACCGATACCTACGAGACGGAGGACGGTGGTGTGGCCTTCGGATACGCCCAGGATGTAGCGTGAGAGGTAGGCCCAAGTCGTGCCTGCATAAGATCGATCAAGCCTGTCAGCGGTTTGCGCTTCGTAGTGTGGTAAGGAGAAGGGCCCTGTAATAGACGCACCCCACATCTCTTTCTGCTGCTTCTGCTGTCGATCCTCAATGCTGAGGACTAACCTCCTCACCTCGGTGTCATAGTCGAGTTTGACAAACGGCGGCACGTTCAGGTCGAGCTTCCCTATGCGCACACACATCCCGTCAGCCAAACCGTCCAAGCCAAATCCACCTCATCTGCGTAGTCGAACCACCTACCCAGCGGTCCCGTGACAGACACATTCCTCCTCGGTATCTGTTTATACGTCGTGTAGTCTCTCTTGACGTACGGCTCGCCGATCGTGAGCTCGACGCCCGGCGGTATCGAGATGGGCGTGCGGCCAAGCTTGGACTGATGAGCGGTCGACGCGGAGAATGGTCTTCGGGACGCTGGGGCGCTGGCGAGCGCGGGCACGAGGAAGGAGGGCAGTGTTATTATCGACAAGGAGCAGATAGCTGCCCTCGATGTGCTTGGGGCGAGCATGGTGGGAGGTTGTCGGAAACGGATGCAGCAGCAGCCCCGTCGCGCTCCATCAAGGCGTGTGCTGCTGGTGGATGCATTGCGATGCGAGCTCGAAAATTACCAGTCTCTATGCTTACTAAGCTTGGCAAGTGTGGCTGGAGGTTGTGTGGCGGACTACTGCTGGGATGTGGACTTATACTAGACTTGGCAGGCTGGGCGCACAGCTCATCACCATATACCGTGGTATTTCGTCTGTCACGATCTCATTACCACCACTCCTCGGCTGCCCAGCGCACTCGCGGGATTGGAGATATCTGGAACTCTGGTAGTCGTTGACTGACGTGGTTTCGGCACGAATGTCAAGACCCTTGTAAGATCCGACTCAACGTCAAACCCCTAACTACCTAGCTTCGAAACATTTTGAGAGTTGAACTTTTGAATGGAAAGTTCGTGATGATTGCTTTTGATAGTGGGGGGGGGGGGGACAAGCCTAGATCTTATCCACGACGGGCGTCTACGCCTCCATCGGTATACCTGTCGCTATGGCTGTCAAGTTCCAAGTTTCAACTCTGCTGTAGCCTCGAAATCGAATTTCGACCGGTGGGTATTGGATAGTCTAGTCAGACTTCAAAGGATGCTGACGTCCTTTCCCTGGAACTCAGTGGAAGCTCTCTCATATAATCGCACAAGTACTGGCGAGCTCAAATACACTCTCTCGATATGCTCGTCATCAAATCCAACTGTTTCGATACTGCTGCAACCGAGGGCAGGGCGGACGAGCTAGACTTTGCAGAGGCGGTGGAAAATGTCGACCTGTCGAGGGAGCTTGGTTCGCTCCAAAGTTTATGTGACTTTCGGCGGGGAACAGTCTGGCCAAGTAGGCCCCGAGTTCATGACCAGTGAAGAGCCAGCGGATGTAATACTGACTGCGTGGCATCTGTGGCTTTAGTCCCTTGTCGGACAGCATCCATTGTTCAAACACTGTGCGATTCTCATCACTCTTCCTTTCTGTTTGACCTCTTTCACCGAATAGCGGATTGTCCTAGGTGCTTGCTTTATGTGATACCGGTGAGCGTTGTACTGTTGGTCGAACTGCTTTTGATAACTGTCTGGTAGCATTTCTCGAGATGGTAGGTCCGTTATGAGTGCAATTAATCATTGTTCGTCTGGTTTCTGTTTTGGGTTTCTTTCGAATGGAGAGCTGAAGAGAAACAGGGAGCGGTGCTTCACTTTCAACTACCTCCAACTACCTCCGTTCCCAAAATGCAGCCGCGTTTCTAGCAAATTTCCCTTCGAAATTGTTTGACCCTTGCAATCTTCTCTCCCAAAAACATCTCCCAAGTGGTGACGGTCAGGTCTCTTCTCGACCGTCGCCTTCCCCTTCTCTCTCGACCTAGGCTTCATCTTCTTTTCCGCACCTTCTTCAAGCTCGACGTCGCACTTCGCCCTCCTCGACTACTTCACCCGCCCCAGTTGCAGGCATGAAGGTCAGCAAGCTCCTCTGCTATGGTCTTACGGCCAGGCTCGCCGTCGCCCTCTCTTTCCGACCCAGAAGCCAGAAAGAGACCGTGACGGCCGGTCCCCGCTACGACCTTGACCTCAACCTCAGCGAGATGCTGCAGTCAGGATTGCGACTTTCCGACACCTACTCCACCGCCCTCAACGAGCTGCAAGACCTCGAGTCCGAACCACTCTGTCATCGAGTCGCCGCTCGTCTCCTCGTCGTCAATTGCCAGCTACTCGACGGCAAAGATGAAGCAACGATCCTCACCGACAGCGGTCGCCAGATCAGAGACTTCGTCGACGCCTACGCTGCCAGCATGGCCATTTGCGACCTTGAACGGGGCCGCTTCAACATCCCCACCACCTGCGAAAAGTTTCGCGAAGCCACACTGGCACAGTTGCCCCTCAGTGACCAAGCAAAACTCCATGTCAACTCTCACGAGATTGATCTCTGTCTTTCGGGCCTGGGCGAGGAAAGCTCTGCCTGGTCGACCTGGATCAGCTACCGACACAAGGCGTTGCGGTTCTGCGAGGCCGCGCGTGCAGATCAAGAGAAGGGTATGTCAAATGTGGCACGCTTGCGACAATCACAAAGCTGACGAGGCTTCCTCTCTCACCTGCAGCTCAGAACATACTCCTCTATCAGCGACTTACCAAAGTAATGGCGAAGCTGACCCACGGCGTCGAGATCGAACTCCAGAAACACATGGAGAACCTTGAACTACGCTTGCAGAAAGCTGGCAATGCTGTCCAGAGTCTGGAACCCGAGCTTGACCGTCTGAGCGCCAAGCTTGCGAGAATCGAAAAGTATGTCACCCACGACCTGGACTCGTCCGTCAAGCAGTCGGGCGGCTCGATCAACGATGGAATTCAGGACGCAATACACCTTCAACGTATTGTCGCGGCTATGATCCAAACGGTTCTCGATGGCAACTCGCACGCCCTCGTTGTGCAAGCCAAGTTGGTTGAGCTCGCCGAACAGAGGGACGCCGATCTCAACAATTGGGCAGCCGTAATGGCGACAGCGGCAGCTTCCGCTGTGACACTGAACAGCCAAATAGTACGTGCCCGCTTACCAATTTACCCATGTGCGCACCAGATTCAGCACTGCTTAGTGCCGAACAGCGGGGTTGACTTGTTGACTATCGTAGGAACTGTCCCGCCTCGAAGTTGAGGCACTCTCCTTGCGCCAGCAGACACTTTCGACAAATCTCGATCGGTTGATGACAACCACCGATACCCTATCCTCAAAGTATGAAGATCATGCTTATGCGATCAACGAAGCGAAGAACATGACGAACGAGATCCTCGTGACCCTTGAAGGCGTCGCCGAGACCGCCGCCATGATAGAAGAAGCCGACCGATCGCGATGGGGTGGCTTTCGCTTTGGAGAATGGGTGCCTTACATTATTAGTCCTGTGGCTACTCTTTTGCTGGGGTCCTATGGCCTTGCACCATCGGCATTGCGCAACCTAGGTCTCGTTGCGTTGGGGGAGATTGTCGGTTTCTCGGTGTCCCACTTCGACCGCATCATGGTACCCTGGCCGATGTTTGCTTTCAATGAAATAGTCAGCAACACCACGACGGCCACCCTCTAATTAACTGAGAGGACGGTGGTTGCCAAATTGATGCTGCGTGGTCGGAGAAAATCTAGAGCGGGTTTAAGGTGTTGGGGATGTTGGCATCATTATCTTTTTTTGACCAAAAACAGTGGGATCTTGGAGGCAAGACATCTCTCCTGGTCTGTATCATAGCTAGAGCATTACAAGGGTAGCTCTCAACAATATTGCCTTGCTGAGATATCGCCAGCATGGGCATAGCACGGAGTTATGAATGCCACGGTATTGCCCCATTAGCCTTGTGGCTCTCTAAGCCTGCCTGCTAGCCGTATTATATCTGAAGCGTGACTAGGTAGGTAGGTACTCACCAGCCACACATAGTCTTTTGAGCATAGAAGTAGTATAGCGTCAGGCCTGCAGATTCCGTACCGAGGAGTCAGAAATAATTCAGCTCCCTGCTTTCCTCCTACTTATATCCATCTACCTACCTACCTACCGTACCGGAAATGCTACCTACCTAGGTAGCTAGGTAGGGCTCTAGCAACTCTTATTAAAGGGCATCATGCTTAGCAAGAAACATTCTTATAAATAATTACCGTTATATACTAAATAACCGTTATGCACCGAATCTCAGCGGATATATATTTCACCTAGATTTATATAGAAAGGTACTTCCTTTTTTCTAGACTACTTAGTTTTTCGTTTGCTTTGGGATCAATCCTAGCTAAGACAGTTTTAGAAACCTCCATCTCGCGCCCTTATACCCTCCCACAACCCATCCACAGCCCCCCTCAAGCCCCTCAAGGGGCCCTCGAGCGGGCCTTTCCTCGCATCTGCCACATTAGCCTCAAGCTGGGGGACCTTGGTCGCCCCAAGGATGATCGCATCACCATCCCGTAGCGCAGAATGGTGCATGAGCCACCGCAGGGCCGCTTCCTGGATAGACAGTGACTCGGGCGTCGCATCATCGCAGGCTGTTTTGAGACTGCGCACGGCTTCGTGCATGGCGGGCTTGTCGAACCTCTTGGGATAGCCTCCCGAGCCGACCCAACGAGTGTTCTTCAGATCTGCCTCTTTGTCGGAGGCGAACGTTACTTTTCCTGTGAGGAAACCGCCGGCTAGGGGGCTGAAGTGTGGAGAATGGAAGGTAGATGTCAACAACGATTGCTGAGGTAAGTGCACACTGACGGGTGTAAAGGCGGAGATTACCATGCTGACTCACCTAAAAGCGTAAAAAGCACAGTTGTGCTTGCGCAGAAGCGGGAAAATGTCTTTCTCAGGCTCCCGGTATAGCGCACTGTAGTTCCCCTGGTACACTGTGGGCTTCACATAGCCATTTTTCTCACAGATATCGAAGTACGTAGCCAGGTCTTCCGCGCTGAAGTTCGAAAGCCCCAGCTATCGACGTGGATGACCCTGTCAGCTTCCTACCCTCCTGATCTCTGTGCATCGCTACAAACACGAGCCAGAAATACTCACCTTCTGGAACTTCCCTTCCCTAAATTGCCTGTCAAAAGAAGCCGCCGTCTCCTCCATCGGCGTCGCCGCATCTGAGGTATGCGCGTACAGGATACGAATTTTCCTGGTCCCCAACAACTCGAGCGTCCGGTTGACGCTGGAATTGATGCCCGCGTCGTGCAGAGATGGGCCCTCCCTTTCCACCATGACTTTCGAGTCGACGATGAAGCCCCTCTCCGCGAATTTTGTCTGACCCAGGAGAATTTCCGTGTGCCACGGGTTGCCGGGCGGGTACGTCGCCGCTGAGTCGAGGGTGCGGATGTTCAACTTTTCCAGGGTGTCTAAGAGCTGTGATACTTCCTCTGGTGTCGTCCAGGTGCGGGCGAAGTCGGAGGAGCCGATCCCGCCGGCGCCGAAGACGATGTCGACGGGCATGATGATGGATTTTGCTTGAGTTACGACGTAGAAAAGAAGAGTATTCTCGTGTTTAGAGGATTACCAGATATTGTTCGATCGCAGGTGTCTCACTCCAAGAGGATAGGGGCAGAGAATGAGGTTGTGTATTGGGAAGGAGATAGTGGTGGAGGCTGATGATGTGAAGAGTGATAAAGTTGGTTGATTGTTTGATCATCCCGAAAGCAAACACTTCTGAGGTCACATGCCGGTCTTCTCTGGCCGATAGCATTCAGAGTGCAGCGCTGTTGTCGATCACCCGTGCCATCTCAGTACGGAATCACCAAAGTGCACCGAGATTACAAGTTGAGATATGCTTGTATCAGTAGAGTTCATCTGCGTAGAAAGGATGCAGAACGCACTTGCCAACGGGGTGAAATAGTGAAGATAGACTCCCACGAAGAAGAGAGAGAAATGTAAAAGGGGAGAGGGGGCGAAGGTTACCCATGGGTCCCGGGAAGGTCATAGTAAACAGACCGCATCTATCTCTCTCTTTTCGATAATCTTAGAATCCAAAATGTATTTTATACCGGCTTGTAGCAGAATAAAAGTTTGCCCCTACATCTTCGTAGATTTCCACTAAATCTAGTTTGGTGCATCCCAGCAACACCATACATCTCTTGTTGCTAACGGTGAACCATCTAATTCGTGATAAAGTGAAATGTCAAACCCGGAGAGGTTCGCCATTGTGAGACATGCCGGTGAGTGTCACTATCCAAGCCGCTAAGGTGATCATAGGGAAAAGGTGTCTTGATATCTCATTTAAATGGCGATCTGATGCTACACCAAATAGGAGACAACGGGAAGAATAAGGCAATTAATTCATGGTCAACATAGCCACGGACGATACAGCAGATAGAGGGAAATACCATCCTCCACCCACAGGTTCCCTGTTTTGCCTCAAAGTACACACCTGCAAACGATCAACTGCTCTCAACGACCTTTGTTCGTAACCATTTCACTGGACGGACTGGCTGCTCATCCTACCATCCAATATCGGAACTACCATAGATGTCAGGAACAATACCATCACTGACACTTCCGCCGAGGAATCAGTAAGGAAATGGACGCAACAGAACTTTTCACCATGAGCAATCCCAACTGGACCAACTACGGCGAGCCGTAAAAGCCAGAGGCCTGTCCGTCACCGTAATCCTCCCTTCCAGACGAGCCTGACACCCTCCCTCGATAACGCCCTGAACGCAACAGCCAGATCCCTCCTCAAACCGGCAGGGGGCCGTAGCTGTGCTGGCGGAAGTGGACAGCAGGAGTAGGAAGAATAGACACAAGGCGTTGAGATAGTTGCCGAAGATGACATATGGGGTCATGTGTGCTGCGCAGAGGTGCCCGTAAAGGGTGAATAGTGGGCTGAGGACGACGATGTACTTGCCTTGGATCAATGATTTTGTAGGTACTCTTGCCTATGGATTGTGGAGCAGCCACCCGTTGAATTACCGAGTCTTTATTCGTCCCATATATCTGAAATGCAAGGGTTCCATGGATCCAACTGAAGTTGTTTGCCCTTGGCCTTCGAGGTCAGAGCTTCGAGATATTCATAGTCGTCGTCCTCCCAGTAAGGATGCGAGGCAGGGGGGTGATCTTCTATGTCTCTCAAGATGAGGGGGCAGTGAGTCTTCGGAGTTATGCGAGGACGTTTCTTAGCATATTTTTGAGGACTCTGAGAAACGTCGCAATGGATTCTGCTTGTCCACCACATTTGAAACGCAGCTGCACATCAGATGGTATGACGTTGGGACAAGGCAAGCAAAACTTCGTCAGAATCACAAATCCCTTTTTGGGCCATCAGCCTTACGATTATTGGTTCGACGAGCCTGTGTCATGCGCTCTGTTCCACTTTCAATGCAACCCTCCGGAATGACAACCGACTTTACTAGTGTACGCTAGTACAAGGATGCGAGCCGGGGTCGTGACTGAGAGGATTCAGGGAGAGCCCTGTAGCAAGCGCCGTCACAAGTCGCCGAGTATCCTACTCATCGCTACGGTACGGTGATGTATTATATCCCAATCTACAAGTATGTCAAAGCTACGTATTATTCGCTGCGGGTTTCCCGAAAAGTCTTTTCTGCAGGCGGATCTAGGTGAGTGTCACACGCAAGGTGAAGACGAAAGCTCGCCTCCAGTAAGATACGGTACTAGGGACAGCAGAATTTTGTACGCGTATATGATACGTATCAATTGAAGCCTCAGCTGTGGCACAGTTGGTGCTGGAATCCGGGATGTCTTTGAGTGACATCACCGTGCAGGGATGCAGCACCATTCACGTAGTTGTCCTCGATGATGTAGTTGTGCTGACAGGCATATAAGTATCTGGATCCTTTTCTCTATATCTGCTCTGGGACTAGACGACGTCTGCAGTCCAGAACATATCAGACTACCCATACTTGACTTCATCAAATTAGGTGTTTACTTTCTACCTCCACAAACCACCATCACCATGAACAACGACCAGAATAAGGGCCTGACAGGCGTGGCAAAGACTGGCACGGGGATTTTGGGTAACACCGTCTCAGGTGTATCGAACACGGTGGGAGGCGTCGTTGGTATGTTGCTTTACTGTTTCGGAACCTTACCTCACCCATCCAGTACCTGGGAATGAAGACCTGTTCGGGGAGGGCTTCTCAGTCCGCACGTCCCCGAATCTTTTCATCTCCATTATCTCCCCAATTTACATCACTACGCAGTGACTGTCCCCACATCTCCTGTCCATGTCGATCTTTCTACTCTAGACTCCCCAGAGACCCATCATACTAATCACCCACGCTGGAACAGGCGGCCTTACCCGCGGAGTCGGGGAGACCGTAAACGGAGTCACCGGAGGAGTCGCCCGTCCTCTGGGCGATGGAGTAGCCAATCTTGGCACAGGAGTCGAGAACGGACTTAGCGATGTTGCAAAGGGAAGCCGAGACGCTGGCAACTGGAAGAAATAATCACTCCACATAACGTAGAGGCAGCACCTCGTGGACTTCAAGAATAAGCGGGAGATTCGGTCGTTTCTGAGATTGTATTACTAGGAATTGATGTATGACTTTTTTCGCGCATGCTTTGAGGTAGAAAATAGATCGTGATGAGTGATCCGAGGGAGTATCGAAGGTTACACCTAAAGTATGTGGGTTTTGTTTGATTGCTTTCCAAAACTCCTTTATCTGCAGGTCAACAAGCAATCATCCACACCATCAGCTCGACAAGATGATCAAAGCCTTCACTCTTCCTGGGTAATGCATTTGCGCGCGTAGGATGTGGCAACAGAAATAGCGTAAAGTATTCCGGGTACCGCGGATCGATTATGTACGAAGTGCTACTCGGCCAGTCTCCCAGCGTTATTACGCAGTGAGAAACATTGTACCCGTGGCACGCGAACACCCACAACGGTTCGTGCCTACGGTGGTTGTACCGGTGCCTGTAAAAACCTGAGCAGAGCCACCTCCTCCCGTACCTCCATTTCCTACTGCACCGATGTACCCAGGCATAGCCCAGATGGTAGATTTTGTCACATAAATCATGACCGTGAAGAAACCAGACCCGTCTCTTAGCGATCTGAGAACACTCGCAGGGCTGCTGGATGTCGTCGTCGGGCTTGTCACGGATGCTGAGGATGATGGGGACGGCAGTCCGGTGATTCTTAGTGATAGTACCATTTGCGAGCCCGCTCCACAGTCACCGCTCGCGATGTTGGAATTATTAGGGTCGCAAATGAACAGGATGCTATCTGACGCTGCCAGGTGCACAGAACCCCAGGGTATTGAAATTCGCAGCTGCATAACTCAGTAGTATCCAGCTTGGCCTGCTTGAAGGCCTTATTGTTGATGCACCGCCAATTTTACCGATCAGGATTCGCCAGGTAGTTGGAGAATGGTATGGCTCGGTCCAGGGGCGGTAGCGATCATCTTCACTTTAGGCCTGGGCGGTAGGGAAATGTTCGGCAATATTTGTGATACTTAAGCCAGCAGACTTGTTGCGCGGCCCGGGTCGAGCCGCGGTGGTTCAGGAATAATGACCTTTCTAGTGCGTAAGGTTTTTGTCAATCTCCTCGCGAGTCTTTCGCGGGGCCAAACCTGCCTCCCAATACTCATCCACGCAGCCAAGGCAGTACAGGCACGACCAATGTTGTGCAGCCGTCCGTGTTCCTCATGCTGTGGGGCCATGGGTTGGCATTACCACAGACTGCTTCCTCGTTTCCGGATGGTCGACTGGCAGCTTGAGGACGGGCAGCAACCAGGAGGCGGCTGACTTTGGCAAAACCTGCAACCCATCGTCGTCTTGGGATCGGGGAGAATCCTTCTTGTAAACTCCCATCGGCGGTCCGAACATCTCCTTCCAGGACCTGACCATCGAGTCGTTCTCTAGCTGCTCAGCGAACTTGTTCCAGTACTCCTTTGGCGGCCATTAGCAACCTTGCGCTCGTTTCGCTTCCTCTGGCTGTCCAACCAGCCCAGGCATTGCAACAGCGTCAGTTTGGGCCGTCCGTGGGTCCCGTGATCTCGAGCGGATCAATCCCTTTGCTCTTCGCCCACCTATTTGTTGTCTCTGGCCTCGTCGGGGTGGCTCTCCTTCATCCAGCCATGAGAGAAAACTGGTCAGACAGGGACAAGTCCTTCGCGCGCAAGCTGCAGAACCTCTGCCTTGGAGTTGCCGCCGGAACACCGCGACTCTTCTCGGCGAGTGATGAAGAGACTCTTCAAGCTTGAAGTCGTTGATACCGATACCCTTTGCGGCCGATGATCATAGACTATTTCTCCTTGGGAAGCATGATCTCGACACTGACCTCGAGCAGTGGCGGGAACCATACCGCGATGAGTGGTGATGACTGTTGGTGGCGGTAGTAGGCTGGCGCAGAGCGAGAGGAAGGTGAACGAGGATATCCACAGTAAACGTAACTGGCAAGGTTCTGATGCTGCAGAGTGGAGTGAGACGAAGGAAGAAGGAAGGCCAATACTGGAGATTGTATAAGAGTTATATAGTCGAAAGGCTGCGAGACAATAGGCCCTTCTAGCAGTCCAGTTTGATATTGCGACAAAATAACGTGCCCATGCTAATCTGGATCTCTCTCTGGTCTCAAAGGAATTCTGCAGTCCTCAAAGCCGCCAGTCAGTCGCACCATGAATTAGCCAGAATGGTAGGCACAATTCCTGACTGAAAGCCAGTACATACCTGTAACGAAGATGAGGGCCCAGCTATCACACCTGAACCCCACACAAAGTTAGGAACATGCTCAAGAAAAAATGGGTATCTGTCTTCGACTTCTGCTGTTCTGCTCTGCTGCTCCCACGAGCTTAAGGGTGAGGCCAGCCATCCTAACAAAAAGCCTACAATACATAGAGCATACACCAACCACTGACTGTCTACGCAGCACTGCTCTTCCCGTCAAACCAACAAAGCGTGTTTCCGCATCACCTCTCTCTGTTCATAGACCAATGCCCAAAGCCCACCACCAGCATTACCACACATCCCAACATCCAATCCAACCCGACGAACTAGGAAATGACCGACGAAAGAAGGGTATAGTGGCATGGTGTGAATGTGAATGCAAATGCAAATGCATAGAGTCGAAAGGCAGTCAGCAGCACCTAAAAGATTCTCGGCCGTGAGGTCGTGATGCAGAAAGAATTGCGATTAAAAACGGGATGTGTTTGTCCAACCTCTGAGATTGTACAAGAGGTATGATGTCGCCAATGAGTTGACAGATCAGCCCGATGCCGGTCGGTCAAGGTGAGTCGTTTGGTTTTCGATTTGAGTAAATTCAGACGAGAGCTCCTACGCCGCCTGGCTAACATCTGACCGGTTCGACATCTTCTCCAGGTTGGCAGCTGCAGCATGTTGTTCCTCCATGGTCTTCAAGATACGGAGATTCTGCTCCCTCATATCGCTGTCAAGGGTGTCCAGAGAATTGACGGTAGCCCGCATTCTAGCGATCTACAACATCACTTTGTCAGTACTCATCCCACCAGTGTCTTTGCGCGTGGACGAAGGGGCGACGAGGAGTGGGACGAACTGTGAACGTGTGCAGGGGGTGGGGTGGAGGGAAGTAGGAGGCTGCAAGTAGCAAGGGGCTTTCGCACCAAAGCTAGTGCCGCTGAAGAATGATCGGGCTCACCTTCCGCCGGGGGCCCCGTCGCTCCGGCGGCGGCGCTCTCGTATGAAGGTGATTCGTCAGTCGCAAATCTGCTGGCCGCCAGTCCGATCCTGGGCGTCGTGGGCAACGTTTCTCTAGCCTTTAAAGGGATCCGTCAATATGAATGATTGCTGAGACGATGCTTTGTTGTCGCCGCGTACCTTTGCCTCGGCCAATTCTGCCTCCTTCACCTTGAGTAAGTCGAACAGCTCGTTGACCTTCGCCTCCGCCCTCTCGGCCCGAACAGTTGCCTCGTTCACGAGATCCGTCATAGAGTCATGCATGTCTCTGTAGTCCGCCTCTGCAGTCTTCGATT
The DNA here is from genome assembly GCA_003012975.1 of Juglanconis juglandina. NCBI lineage: Eukaryota > Fungi > Ascomycota > Sordariomycetes > Diaporthales > Juglanconidaceae > Juglanconis > Juglanconis juglandina. The sequence continues at coordinate 11,050 of MUZJ01014378.1, read as the reverse complement.
TGGCATCAGCCTCGAGCCTGTGGGCCTCCAGCTCCTTACGTGCGAGGCTCAGTTCCTCCTTCGCGGACTGGAGCTCATCAGCAACCTTGTCCGACTGGGCACCGGCACTCAAAATAGCATCGTTGTAGGCCTGTTTCACATTTGCGAGCTCGGCACGGAGGATATCCAGCTCGGCAGAGTTATCGATCCTCGGAGACGGAGACTTGCTGGCATCAAGGTCAGCCTCGGCCGTGATTCGGGCGAATTTCTCGTTTGCCAGGTGCGAGCTGAGTTCCATGATTTCCTCCTCGGCCTTGGCCAGCTTCTCCTTGAACTCGACGATGGTCTTCTCGAGTTCCGACTGGGACTTCTCGACCTGAGCCTCCAGTGCCGATGCATGCTGAGACTGAAGTTCCAAGAGGGCCTTCTCGTGCTGCTCCTGCAACCTATCGGTCTCGTACTTGGCGTCGGCGGCCCCGCCAGCGAGCTCATTCTGTAGCTTCTCAATAGCCTCTTGGTGGCCCTTGGACAGTCTCATAATGGCCGCAGCTTGCTCATCGTCCAGTTCCTTCTTCACACGCTGGAGAGCGATAGCATGCTGCTCATCCTTCTCGTTCAAATGAGCCCTCAAGGTGGCAAGCTCCTCGACCACCAACTGGCTATCAGCGAGCTCTCTCTTCAGCTCCTCCAGTTCGGCCGCGTGCTTGGTGGACATTTCCTTCTGCAACTGTTCGATCTGAGCGGATCGGCTCTCAAGCTCGGTGGCGTGTTTGTGGTTGAGCTCACTCTCGAGGTCCTTCATCTGCTGTGTAAGTCTGTCCATGTCGGCGGCGTGCTTGGCCTTGAGCTCCTTCTCGAGCTCAGCCAGCTGAGCGGTTTGGGCGCCCTCGCCGGCGGACTTGGCGGCGGAGAGCTCTTCGGCATGGGCAGCCAGAAGCTGCTGCTTCTCCGATGCGCTCTTCTCGTTCAGCGCATCGATGATCCCCGCGTGAGATGCCTTCAAGGCCTCTAGCTCCTTCGCGAGACTGGCTTCACTGTCACTCTTCAGGATCTCAATCTGCTTCGCGTGGCTGGACTTCAGGGCCTCGAGATCTCCGATATGAGAATCGCGTTCTGCAGAAGCGCCGCTCTTGGCGGACTCCAACTCCATGGCGTGGCTGGCTTGTAGAGCGTCGAGGGCCTTCTGGTGGTCCGCCTCTTTGGCAGCTAGAGCGTAAGCAGTACCGGCATTCTCTGCCTTGGCCGCTTCGAGCGCAGCAAGAGTCTCTTCCTGCTTGCTCTTGATATCACCAATCGCCTTGCTGTGACCCTCAACAGTCGTGGTGTGGGTCTGCGTCAGCTCGTTGTGCTTCGCCTCGAGTTCCTCGTATTTGCGCTTGTACATGGCCTCGCCCTGGAGGGCGTTGATCTCGTTCTCGTAGTCCGTAGTGATCTGCTTCAAGTGCTGGTCGTGCTTCTCTGCAGTAGCGGCGTGCTCCGTCTTCAGCGTCTCGATCTCGATATCCTTGACCTTGATATCATCCTCCAGCCTGGCGATCATCTCCTTGGCGGACTTCAGTTCTGCCTCCATGCTCTGCATCCTCTCCTCGAAGGAAGAAAGCTGGCTTGTCTTTGCCTCCAAGTCGGACTTTGAGCTGTTTGCACTCTCTTCCGCAGCCTCGAGTTTGGCTTTCAGATCTGCGATCTCGCTCTCGAGAGCAGAGATCTTGGCAGTGTTCGCGGAGCTCGCGTCTGACAGTTTGACCTCGTGGGCGCTCTCCAGGGCGGCCTGAGACTCGGTCAACTCGTGAATCTTCTTCTGAAGATCAGCCACAGCAGCCTCGTGACTGGCCTTCTGATCCGCGACAGCCTTCTCATGATCGCCAGAAGTGGCCTTGCCCTGCTCCAACTCGGCGGCATGTTTCGCTTCGAGAACAGCGAGTGCCTCCTTGTGCTGCTCGGCCAACGTCTTCTGCAGGTCCTCCAGCTTGGAAGAGTGCTCCTCGCTCGCCTTGGCCAGGTTTGCCTCACTCTCGTTCAGTCTGGCATCGTGCTCAGCCTTGGCAGACTCGAGTGCGGCCTTGAGGGATGCAATCTCGGAGTCGGTGGTCTCTTTCGCTGCAGCAAGCTCGGACAGTTCGGCCTTCTGCTGCTCCAGCTGCTCCTCGGCCTCCTTGAGCTTCGTCTGGGCCTCGGAGATCTGGCTCTCGAGTGCCTCCACCTCAGATTGGTGCTTCGCCTTGACGTTCTCGAGTTCATCGGCCCATTCCTTGCGAGCAGCATCGCCGGTACCTTGATCACCTTCTGCAGAGCTGATCTTCTCAGTGAGCTCGGCCATCTTTCCCTCCGAAGATGTGATTTGTTCCTTCAGAGTGGTGATCTCGCCCTCGCTCTCGGAAAGCTTGGTCTTGAGCTCCTCGATCTCTTTGGCAGCCGAAGCAGAGGCAGCCGCCGTACCAGCACCTGCAGTGGACACCCTGGAACCAGCAGGCTTCGGGGCAGGACTGCTCGAGGCTCCCACACCCATAGAAGACAGCCGCTTCTTGGCCTCCGCAACAGCGCCAGTAGCGGCAGGTTTGGTCACAGTGCGCGTCGTACCGGTGGAACTAATGCTCGAGTCCTTGGTGTGACCCGGCGTAGCGGATGGCCGCGTCGCCGACGTGGGCGAAGTGACCGTCGCCGATGCAGGCTTCCGGGCGGTGGAGGTCGTGGAGGTCGCAGGCTTCGGCTTGGCCGCGGTGGAGGTGGCACTTGACAAGGTGGAGGTCCGCCGGGAAGCGGCGCCTAGGGTGGAAGTCCGACGCTTGTCATCTTCAGACACGGAGGAAGTAGGGCGGTGGGCAGAAGGGGACGCGGTGGTAGATGTTCGCTTGGCAGCAGTGGAGGTTGCGGTCGGGCGCGTGGGGGGCTTGCTAAGCCCCCCAGTCGCGGTTCCAGTGCGGGTACTCGAGCTGGCGGTGGGTTTGGTAGCGGTCAAGGACGAGGCAGGGCGGCGCGTAGTCGTGGTGGTCGTTGCGGGCTTCTTCGCCGCAGAGGTGGCCGTCTTGGTGCCAGTGGCACCAGTGGCACCCGTGGCAGTAGCCGGTTTTTTCGCACGCGCAGCAGCAGATGCCGGAGACTCAGGCTTCTCGGCGGGGACCTCAGCTGGAGGATCGTCAGCGGCAGCATGAGGTTGAGCCTCTACAGGAGCGGTCTCGGCAGGTGCGTCAGGAGGCGCGTCAGAAGGCGCGTCGTCGTGCTGGACGACCTCATATCCCTCGTTGTCAGACATTGTAGCTTAAAGGATTCGGGTTGATGGCGACAGTGTCTTGGGTGGAGTAGCGTATCTGTGTTACACAACAAGTGTTAGCAAGATGGCTCCAAGCTAAGCTGATGCGCCATGCATGATAGCTCGTTCAGCTGTTGGAAAGCTCTCAAACACCATAAAGGCACGGCGACAACCTCCAATGTTGAAGGGATAGAATGTGCAACCTGCTTGGTACTCACCCTTCAAACTTGACAGCAGCTCGAGCGGTGGTCTCGTGGTCTCGAGGGGAAAGGGGCCAGCGCGTTGGTAGTTGTGCGATCGGTGATCCACAGAATGTGTCTGGATGACAGAGGAAATTCGCAATAATGGTGCAATAAACAACAAGACTTGACGATGCAGCAGACAAGCGTGGAAAACACCTGAGCTTGCCTCAATGGACCTGCGAGGGAGGGTTGACAGCGATGCGAGGGAGGAGTGAGGTGTTAATCCAGAGGTTCTGGCTGGAAATTAAACTGGGCACCTTGGTAGGTATTCCGGACACTGCAGAAAGTGAGACCAAGTGAGACTGTGGCAGTCGCGCCGGGAAGGTGGAGAGCAAAGAGCCAGAGAGCTCAAGTGCACGGAGCACCTTGCTGACAAGGGATGTCATGCAGGTGCAGGCCTGCTGAGTGATAGACCCACTGATTGGGGGCCTCCAGGCGCTAGAAACAGGACACCTGCAACAGCCAAACAGCCACGCAGCCACGCAGCGACGCTGGCCAGCCCGACCGTTGCAACGGTAAACTAAAAGGCTGCTTCAAAGGCTGCAATAGTACGAATACTTGACCTAATCATTCCTTTTTTTTTTGGTTCCAAATGCAAGCCATTCTGTTTCCTTTCCCCTCTAAAGACTGACTGATGATGATAATCTCTTGGATCTGGTCGCTGCCGTGCCCGAAGTGCGGTAGGCTCCACCGTGTCACATCTCGACAATCTATCCGGCGTGTCAGATCTCGAAACCGTGCTCCATTCATTCATCCTCTTCCCATCCCAATCAGGGCCAGCCACTGGTCGACGAGCCGCGAGAGAACCATCCGATAGCAGCGATCTTCATGATAAGCCTGCTGCTGCAGGGGCCCTGCTCGGCAGATGCCCCGAGGAACCGGGATCATCTCGTCAAGCTCGTGAGCTCTTTATTGAGTCAGTCCTTAGCATTTCACAGTTGACCACAGTTGACTTGTCTGTGCTTCTCAAGCTTCCAGGCGAATCGCTTCCTATGACTGTGGCTAGAATCACTAACTCAAATCGCGCACGCCCCTCCCCCCTTTTTTATTTATTATTTACGTCGGCGGGAAAGCTTAGATTTCAGATAGATAAAATTGGGCGGCGTCATGGGAGGAGCCACAGCAAGGTATCCAAGCTGTTTTAATACTTGGCCCTCTGCGCTCCTCCTTCCTCGACGCCCAAGAACCAGTGAGACGAACCGTACGAGGGCGTAAACAGGCAACGAATAGCCGATAGATAGCGAAGTAAGGGAGTTATACAGCGCTGAAAAAGAGTATATTAAAGCGTGAATAAAAGAGAAGCTAATAGAGAGCATAAGCTCTGAAAAGGCTAGATATAGCCGTGTAACCCTAACCCCAGCGTGATTTATCACAACCAGGGCTCTGTCCAGCACGACCGTCAGGAGCCGCAAAACCCGGGAGACGTTGATCTGGATTTCTCAGCCATAAGTTTCCTGTCCTGGTTGGTGGGCACATCTTTCATCGCATCGTCGTTCTAAACCGGCGCTCCTCTGCTGCCTCGAGTTGGCGCTGATCGCCGAGGTTGTTTAGCAGACTGATCACATCAATGGTGACGTTGGCGAGAAGGGGAATCCGTCGAGTCACAGGTGAAAGCGGTAAGCTCATCATCTCCTCATTGTTTTTGATACCAGCACCGGCAAATGTTAGCCTCAGTAAGCTTAGTGGTCAGATTCGTTCCTAGTCATGACGAGAATGTCGCAGGCCTCATACGGCACTCGTTGACATGATTATCGATGTCGCGGCCTTGATGACATCTTTGGCCCTGAATCTAGGAGACTATGCTCTTCCGATTCTTCGAGGTTGGAACAGCCCTGCGCTGGAGGGGCCAACATACCTTATACTACTACGGCACTCATTCCCGGTGCTTATTGTCCGGATGAGTGTACTTGGCTTCGAAACCTGCCCTCTCGTCTCTCCTGTATCGAGAGAGCTTTCGGTGTGATGAAGACCTGGTGAAACGAGGTTCCTGGGCGCTAGTTTTACCAACCCCATAGGAGCTGCCGTAGTTACTGTTTACTTGATCTGTTGTTTCATTGGTGGGTGGTCTGAACAAGGAAAGGGAGGGAATGCAGATATTCAAGTCTCTATTTGGGAACTCTATAACCATCCAGGGACGAAGTCCGGAAGATATCGACCAGGATAACGTGATGGTAGGGTATGGAGTGGTGGCTACTGGTGGCGGGTGAGAGGAGACTCGCGTTCTTGCGGAGGGCTATGCTACCACGATTCCTGTATTGGATTAGGATGCACGCATGAGGATGGTATATGAGGATGGCATACACCTGTGCACTCTTACGCTGGGAGGTGTGTTCGAGAACGACACGCCAATCTGGCAGTCACCGACCGTTCGACCTGAGGATCTGAAAGAAATACCTACACTCTTCCCTCTTGGTAACGTGCTTCCCCTGGTCGAGAGTAGTACCTAGGTCGTTCAACAGCTACAACATATGAGTTGTGATCTAATATGCCCCTGAACGAAACGAAACGAAACGGAACGAAACGGAACAGAACAGACGGAACAAAACATGATGAATTTACTTGAGGCAACCTTATATTAAATAGAGCATACCTTCCTGGATATCTCAGTACCAACAGGACTCGTCTGGAAATGTACAGATATATAGACAAACGACGGGATAATGATTTATGTACTCCAAAGATAATCGTAGTGTTGAATTCCAATAACGCATAGGCAGGAAGTACCTAGGTAAGGCAAATCATGGCCTTGCTTCAATGATGCGGTATCCGTACCTACTGGGCTCAATACGGCATGTTACAGCCATGCACGGAGAGAACAATTGTATCTGAAGGTTCCTGACGTGTCTGAGACGTAGAAATGAAGCCGGGTACGTTAGGTAGGGAAGAAAGGAATCCGAACGTGTTGCTATCACCTGAAGAGGATCTGAATGATATGGTCGAGAAAAATCGGTAATAGCTCTGGCCGGCAATTATCAAACCAAAGCAATAGAATGAAAGCTTTGGGAAAGCCTGCCGCAAAATATGGGACTGCTGATTGAGTGATGAGCTACGTCAGGGTGTTTGAGTATAATAATCAAACCCGACCGAACGAGGTGCAAGTAAAAGGCATTGGACGTCAGCGTCGAGGATCTTAGTTTACAAATGTAAAAATGAATACTTATATGAACACAAATAAGAAGAATCACCTCAAGAGCGGGAGACAGGCCCTTAATTGTCTTTCTCTCCTGCTTACCGTCACAGCAAATTCCCTCTCGTCGCGCCCCTCATGCACGAAACTTCGCAGCATTGGAACCTGTGGAAATGGGGTGTCTGGCGAGCTCAAGGGTTGGCCTTTTGCCACCTTCACATTATTGTTTGATGTGGACTGCAAGTAAGCAAGGTAGTGGAAGTCAGGCTGACTAGTTCCATTCAACGGGGGCTCACCCGCCAGCCTCGTCCCACCAGCCTCGTCCGCTCATCACACATAGGCACAAACGTGGCAGATAGCCTTGGACATCCGTGAAGGTGTATTCATCCGAGCACGTCCGAGCGGGCGTGGCAAGGCAAGAAAAACAAGAAGCCCGAAACCTAGTGAGGCCATTGATCAAAGCGGTAATACTAGCAACTTGCTTGCCGGCCAATTGGCTTGTGAAAGGACGAACGAGCCAGAGTGCACCATATAGCCAGCTTGTAGAGTCATCTCCCAAGATAGCAATCAAGATTCACGAATTAACAGTACCTCTCAAACTTTAACACAGCAACTACGAAGTAAGCACTTAGCTCATCAAAGACACAGGATAAGTGACCGCCGCTATCCAGATGATGGCCTTACAGCAGTGTTCAAGGCTGACGAGAAATTCGCGAGAGGATAGCGACAGAGACGACTAGGCCGTCCCAAGAATCAGGCCGTATGCTCTGTACAGTCACGTCGTTCTAACCTTCGAGCATTTGTTTGATGTGAGACCGCGGATTCCATTCTCAACTTGGCGAAGACAGAACACGAATCCAGTTCCCAACAATGATATCCAGCACTCCCGTGCCATCGAAACAGGCATAGACTCTGTCGATTGAAACTCGTATGGCCACGGTTCTGATCATCTCTACATAGTATATTCGCGAAAAATTCGCTCGAGTATGTGAGGCTCGAAACCACAGCATAGGTTGCGCAACTCAAAACACACCGTTGCTTGGCAGAAGTCTATTTATCGTAGTCCAATCCATGCACGGCTCAAGCCCCGACGGAAAGAAAATCAAACTGGCACCCAAGATCTCACCGAGACGTTTGGCTTAAATCCCTGGCTTACCTAAATCTCCTGTCTCAGGCCCGCAAATTTGAACCGCACTCAAATTATGATGAACATGCCCGAAGCAAGGGATGGTATCACCGACTTAAGGCAGGGCTAAAATCATTAAGGCTAGAAATAAACTCTGGGTATCGCGCTTATCACAATTCTCTCCTATAGAAGGCACCCACTGGCCTTTCTCTCCATAAGTCGTGCTGTGCCAGTCAGGTCCAACTTCCATCCAAATACTCTGCGAATGGAGGCAGCTGAGCTAATACGATGTCACCTTGTTCTTGTCACGGTTTGTAAAAGTATCACTGATCTTGCACGGGGGTTGGGGCTGATGCTCACCAGCACAAACCTCAACGCAGAAGCATAGACGCAAGTGTGCAATCAAAGGACTCCACGCTGCACCGCGTTCCAAGACACCCAGGGATTCACGAGCGGCCCCCCGGAGGCTCACTTGAGGCCTGACGTGCACAAACCCGAACTCTTAACCTGGATCTAGAAGAAGGTCAATGGAGACATCCTAGATGCCCACTAGCACGCGAGCGACAGATCCCCCTAACTCCCACAATGCTCATCCGCTCCCCGTCCCGGCCTCGGCCCCTCCTCAACGCCGTTGCCCTAGGCCTCCTTACCCTCTTCTTCTTCCTACACAACAACCATGCCTCCAAAAGCTGGCGCGAGACAAAGCTATGGCCCACAAGCGACCTCGCCGAGCCACCGCCCGTGGGCACTCTGGAAGAAGAACACGACGACCACCCTATCACTACGCTCATACGCTCCGCCCAGCACACCTTCAACACACTCCTCGCCAACCAGTCTCACACCCTCGCGGACGCTGCACGGCGGTACCGCGAGCGGCGGGGTCGGCACCCCCCGCCGGGGTTTGACATGTGGTTTCGCGAGACGCAGAGGCGTGGCGCGGTGGTGGTGGAAGAATTCTTTGATCGCATACACCACGATGTCAATCCCTTTTGGGGGTTCGATCCGGTTGAGATTCGGAAGATGGCGCACGGCCAGCCGCAGGTGATTAGAGTGAGGCGGGGAAATGCGAGTTTCGAGACAGACAACCCGAACAGGCCGCCATTTATCCAGTTGTGGACGAAGCTGGTGGGGGAGATGAGCGCGCATCTGCCGGATCTGGACATGGCAGTCAACGTGATGGACGAGAGCAGGATTTTGGTGCCGTTCGAGAAGGTGGAGAGATATATGGCGAAGGAGGCCAAGTCAAGGGCGTTGTTCCCACCGGAGGAGGCTTCCTCTGCGTACACCGACTACTCAGCGCTGGACAGCGATCCCGTCTACTTCGAGGCAGACTGGATCACGAACGACTCAACCCGCTACTGGGACCACCTCCGCGCGGCGTGCCCACCACACAGTCCCGCGCGCGAATTTGAGGCCCTCTCGCGCTTCGACGGTCCCATCGACGACCTCTACCCGCTCCCGCCCCTACCCTACACGCACGAGGGCTTTGTGGCCAACTTCACGGCCGCGCAGGACGTCTGTACACAGCCGCACATGCGCGGGCTTCATGGGACGTTTGTGGAAAGTATCAGCATGTCGACGTCGCATAAGCTGCTGCCGATGTTCGGAGGTTGCAAGCTGCCGCAGAACAACGAGATTCTGATTCCCGGTGCAATGTATCTAACGGATGATCCGTTTTACGAGGGTGGGAAGGATATGAATGTGCCGTGGAGGAAGAAGAAAAACGGGGTGATGTGGCGCGGTGTGGCGAGCGGGGGACGGAATAAGGAGGACAATTGGTGGCATCTCCACCGGCATCGGTGGGTGCAAATGATGAACGGCACAGTGGTGAGAAGGGAGGAAGCCGGCGATCGCGCCGCCGGCCCAACGTTCCGACTTCCTCCAGCTGGCACGCCGTACCGCAACGTCAAGGCGACGAGGAAACCCGGCGGGACCATCGGCGCGTGGCTCGACGAGATAGCGAACGTCGGCTTCAACAACCTCGAGTGCTACCCGATGGCGCGGGACGAGTTTGGCCACCAGTTCGACCTGGGCTGCGAGCATACAAACCCGTACTTCCGGGTGGAGGAGATGGTGTCCATGACGGAGCAGTACGGGTACAAGTACCTGCCGGATGTAGATGGACACTCGTATAGTGCACGCTGGCGGGGTTTCTTGAGGTCATCGAGTTGTCCACTCAAGGCGACGGTGTATGCGGAGTGGCATGATGATCGACTGGTGCCGTGGGTGCACTTTGTGCCGTTTGATAGCAGCTATCAGGATATCTGGGCGGTAATGGATTATTTCCTGGAGGGACATGATGCAGAGGGGGAAAGGATTGCGAGACAGAGCAAGGAGTGGGCGGCGAAGGTGTTGAGGCGCGACGATATGCTATTGTATGTCTGGAGGCTGTTGCTCGAGTATTCGAGGGTGGCTGACCCGAAGAGGGAGAAGCTGGGCTTTGTGGAGGATTTGATGGGCTGGTAGACCTTCAATTGCATTTTCCACTTGTTTCAAGCACTGAATGCAGGTATTGAGATGGAAAAGAGAGAGAGAGAGAGGCATCTTCTATCGTGAGGCATCGCTGCGGCTCGCACACTCGTGGTGAGACGTCCTCCCGTCGTTACATGAAAAACGGTGGAGTAGGAAAATTCAAGCCTTGACGGTAGACGATGACGACGGTGACGACGGCGACGACGGCGACAACGGTGAAAACGGTGAAAACGGTGTGCAGTGACGTCTTGACAGGCAAACAGACAGCGTGTTACAGCGCAAAATAAGGTTGGAGCTCGTGTGGGTCCGGATGGTCCGCCGCTTCCTAAAATTAGCACGAAGCGACGCAGTAGATTGCTGCAGCAGATTGCTGCAGCGGCGTCCAGCAGCTTCCAGCAAATTTCAGGGGTTCTCAGCCGCTAATGTCGGGTGGGAGCACAGGCCAGCGCAACGGTGGAGCTAATTTAGAGCTGGCAGAGCTGGCATGGCTGGCTTGGCTGGCCAGCTGGCCAGCTGGCCTGGCCCCCCAGACAGAGATACAGGTTGACAGCCTCACAACCTTGCAAGAGAAGGGACCGATCACTCTGCTTTTTGATTACCCGGGACATCCCATAATCAAACCTTCGAAACTTCGCAAATTATCCGATCTGCTGCAACTTACCGGTTACCAGGAACTTGTCTCTGTGTCACCTGCCGCGTGTCTCATCTTCCCCCCTTTCTGGACTAGGTGTTCTTGGCCTGCTTCGTTCTAATTCTTTTGACGTCGGGCCAAGCTTCCCTTAGAGTTTTCTGTCCAAGACCATTTGACTCCTACAACATCACGAACATCACGACATAGTCTATCACCAACCACACCG